>WWPM01010254.1:1989-23026 GCA_023279145.1 Glomeris maerens | reverse complement strand
ATTACAGCATTCTTTACTTGCAAAAATCGCCGTCGGATGGCGGTGCGACGCTCTAGCCATACGGAGCTCTAATACATGGGGAGTATGCCCGTTGCATACTCTCCCCTTTATCTGCTCTTGATAACGCTTATTTTTCGCGGGCAGCAAATTTCGCGAATTTACCCCGCACAGCATATTCGCGAGGATTATATTTCGCGAATTTATCAGGTCAAAAAAAATTACGGTATTTTCCATTCTCTCTGCATGTGTTTTCTGAGAAACGGCGAGTTGTGGAATAATTCAGGAATAAAAACATTTCTTTCTTATTAAGTACTTAAGTACTGTAGGACAGGAGGGGAGGGGGAATTTACTTCCTTGTTCAGTAATTAAGTACTGTAATCGAAGAAAGGTGTAATTCCCAGAGCACCCTAGGAAAATGCAGCACAGCATTGGTTGTTACCAGGATGGGAAATTGTTCGCGTGGAATATATTTTCGCGATTTTTGGATGGTCGCGAAATTCGCGAAAATTAATGTTACGCGAAAAATAAGCGTTATACAGTATATACAGTAAAACCTCGGGATCGGGTCACCCTCTTAATAGGGTCACCTGGATGCTCGGGTCGCCAAGGGCAGGCACAGAATTTGTCTTCCATAGGCTGTGTGTATTAGCCTGCTGGTTAATCGGGTCACCCCGGATATCGGGTCAAGGGCCACCAGGTCGATCCCCCTTGAGCATATGCAGATCGGATAATCGAATCACCTGGGGTTTGCTGTTGAGACATAACTGCCGCTATTTCCATGTTTGGATGAGTCACCACTTTAATTGCTGTAAAACGCTCCTGCTTTGGGCAAATTTTATTTCTCTAGTCAAGCGTTGGGTCACAGCTTCGTTGTTTGCAGGCTACTGTACTTGATCAAGGAGAGCATCAAGCAAACATTTCGGAATTCTCAGCAGTGAAACAGTATGGCGACCAAAAAAAAACGAGTTGAATTGGGACTTGCAGATTCATAAATGTGTGTTAATAAAAAATTCCATACCGCAATTGTAAAATGAAACGCAGGAAATTTTTCAAAAAATTTTGATACATCGGTTAATAGAGTCACCTCATAGATGGGGTCGCATTGAGGCAGGTCCCTTGGGTGACCCCATTAACGAGGTTTTACTGTATATAACAAGTGAAAATTGGACTTGTTTACTGAAATCCTATCATAAAACAAAATGGGACGTGATAGAAACTTTTGGAATTCAAATTCGTTTTCTACGTTTCAAAACACTTCAGAGAAACATTATGTTGTACTGGATGCAAAATCGTGTTGACCAGTGTTATAGTACACTATACGAAATAAGCAATGCGGGACTACTGTGAAGCTGTGAACTGCACAATAAGATTGTGGGAAGGGAATGAAACTTTTTGAATTTATGAATTGTTCGCATTTTCCCACAAAAATACTGTTAGCAATGTATTTGAAAGTCGAAAATGATGAAGAATTATTTATTTTTCTTTAATACAATTTCAATTCGTGCAGCTGCACTTCATCTCTGATTTATTTTGGCATGATGTCGTATAAAACCCAAATGTTATGTTTATTGAAGTGATGATGAAGAGGATACAAAACAACTGGCCAAGCTCTACAGAGTATTTGGACCAAATTGGCAAATGATCGCAGATTCACTTCAGAGGACGCAACAGTGTCGTCGACTTGTGGCATCAAACCTGCGAGGAATATAGTTCTGTATCGTACGCAATAATCTAGTATATTCACTGTGTCGATTTCAAAGTGTTTTACTATTATCACTTACGTCAGAGCATGGCCCTTGGAGCAAGAAAGAAGATGCGGTTCTTGAACAACAAACGAAACGGCAGTATGACGGCGGGAAAATTGTGAATTGCAAGGAAGGACTTCACTTTGTAAAGGTTGCCCAAATGTTAGGCTGGTCGCCTAGGGATTGCTCAGACAGATGGTAATACAGTAGAACGTTGTTTATCCGCACCGTCGATTATCCGCACTACTGAAACACACCTTTTGCACGAAAAAATTGCGGTTTTATACTGTATTAACCATGACTTGAACGAGTAGTGACCAAGTTAAATGAAACCTGTATGTTTAATCAATCGAGAAAAAAGGTAGAGTATCAATACACTCGATAAAGGCGATGTTATAAGATCGGAAATAGGACTGTTCATGATATTAAAGCCTGAAAAGAAGAAATTTTGAGATATGCATCGAAGTTTGATAGCGAAGAAGAGTCTAAAAGCAGTACTGTGTGTTCTGTACGTGTTTTTCTGCATTGAATAGACACATGTTCAATTATCCGCAAAAATCGTTATCCGCACCACCCTCGGTCCCAATTAGTGCGGATAAACGACGTTCTACTGTATGTCATTACTATGCAAAAGACGGTCTCATTTTTAAAAGTTATTCGTTTATTTGTTTAATTTCGGGAATTTCAATGCTGAACTATGAAAAATACATTGGAAACAAATGCCTCTGACTTTAGTTTCAATGCCAGACGAGGTTATAATAAATCCAATGACTGAAGATTTTATTTGAGAAAAAAAACAAGCATGTTGACAAAAATTGCAATGTTTAGCGATTGCGATTTGCATACGCGTTCAGTCAAACATAGTTTCATCGTAGTCGTTGGCAACACGAGCCAGGCTGGCAGCAACCACGTCCACCAACATATGTTTGGGAACTTCGGAGCCTCGGATCCGAAGCGTGTAGCACGCGCTTTCCACTTTCTGCAGAGACTGGTTTAGCACGTGGGTCTTTCGCGAGAGGTCACGCGGTCCTAATTTGCTGACCGTCAGGAATCCTCGATGCAGCAGCCGCATGAACTGGCAGAGTTTCATCGGCTGATCAACATTGCCGCAGCCAATGCTGTTGATGCATCTTCTCATCAGCTCTCCCGTCATGTCGGCAACGCCGAGAATGTAATCGGAGAACGAGATATGAAGGAGCACTGCATTCGCACTTCCATCATTTTCTACGCTCTGTTTTTTGTATCACATGGAGCAAATTAGACGAGGACCATGTCAGATGGCAAAGTCATCAATTCAACTATTGCAAATTACCTGGGCTTTGGCCGGTTCTCCTTTGTCGCACACCAAACGGCCGACTAAAGCTTTCACCTGCTTGTAAGTGATCAGTCTTTCTTCCTTCAGGTAATAATAATATGTTAACGCTTCGACGAATTCTTGGATACCTTTAATAAAAAACAAGCATTTGGAAGTGCGACCCATATCAGCTCGATCGCAAGCGACCAACGGCTTAAAAACGGACCCCAGCTTAACTTCAACTCAATTTTGATACAGTAACTTCGTTGAAAATCTGAGAATTGTAGTCTATTCTTTATTTAGCTTGGGAACGTGACCAAAATTGTGTGCAAGTAACAAATGAAATATTATTACCTGGAGAGTATGATCTTGCAAACGAGTAAGGATCCTCATTTCTTAACTCCATTGCTATGGCTAGCAATTGTCGTTTGATTAAATTGGTCATCCTCTCATTGGCCTCTTCCAAGATGGAGCAAGCTTCTTCCCTACATTATTCTTATTCTTATCATTACATATATTATTATTGAAGACAATTTTCCAGCGTACACTTTCGAAGTTCGGTGCAGAAGGAAGATAATGCGCTTCGATTCGATGGTAACATCTCGTCCAATTTTCAAAATGCGCTCGGCCTTGTCATTTTTCGAGTCCAGCTCTCCCTGGTAATTCAGGAACTCGCTGCAAATATCCGCATTTGCGTTTCCATCCGCATCATCTCCAATCTCAAACTCTACGTTTTGCGAGTTTACTTTTCGCGCACGGCACTTGGAAGCCCGTCCACTACATTCACCGTCTGCCATTATGTCAAGGTAGCACCGTAGGAGTATATTCCACCAACCCAACACGCTTGTGACGTCATCAGGCTGCCATCGTCACCGACCCAAAACGCATTTTGACGTCATCAGGCTGTGTTCGTTCCCGTTTGGTTGACGGAAAAGCTAGTCCATTGGCATGGCTTGCCATTTCACACAAAACAACCATGCACGGAGCAGACAAAACAGCTGACAACAATAAAGACGCTTCTACCGTTGGATCTTCCTTATGATTTTGCGCAGTGTCTTTGCTGTGGTTTGCCGTCGTCTGACATCTGCGCTCCAGCCTCGACTGTCTCATCGTAATGTCAGGAAATGTGAAGATTAGAAAGCAGTGGCAATTGCAAGGGCAAGGTAAATACGGAAATTGGTAGTGTTCGCGCCTTTGTTTTACGAAAATAGCGAGTACTGTATAATAAGATATACGAAAATGAAGACCACGCCTCAATTTTAAAACGCGGGATTTGACATATACGTGCATCGATCGATTTCCACTGAACTTTCCAAGGTTTCAAAAATGCGGCATTTATAAAATTTAACCATCAAAGACGGGTGACTTGTAATTTAAGGTCATTCATTCCAACTGAAAACGACCGATTTGATGAAAAAACAAACTGTCATAGCGCCTTCAAAAATATACATCTACCAAAATGGCAAAAGTACATACATGTATAGAAAATAATAATAAAATAAAAACCCTTTCAAAAAACACGTTTCACAAATGCACTAAAAATTAAAAAATAATTTGCACCCATTTAAAATTTACAAAGGAAAACGTGGGGCGCATTTGCCTCTGTTCGAAAGAGATGTATATAGTGATGCGCCCCACGTTTTCCTTCGTAAATTTTAAATGGGTGCAAATTATTTTTTAATTTTTAGTGCATTTGTGAAACGTGTTTTTTAAAAGGGTTTTTATTTCAGTATTATTTTATCCTTTAGAGTTATAAGTTATAAAAAAATGTTGTGAGTGGGGGTCGCAACGCTGTAAGTTGTTTATGAAACGTTTTGAAGCGTCCCTTGAAAACTATGTACTAGCATGGACGCTTATACCCTAACCCCCTGGGTGGTGCTTGTACTCGCCAACGAAGCATCCGTTACGGACTGATCTCACTGCTGTCCGGGGAGGGGAGAAGCGAAACGTTGGACGCTTGTGTGTGTTGAACAACCGCTGAATTCGTATTGTATTCGAAATAGTGTTGAGAACAGGAAAAAAACTAAGGATTACGGTTGTTCCGTTTGAAACGGAGCTTTCCAGAAATTTTGAGAAAAATAGGTGGTTGGGAAGTGGGTCAAATGTCGGTTTTACGGGCTGGGATGCGGACGGGCAGACGGGCAGACAAACACCATGGCAAGCAAAGTAAAACGTGTTAAAAACGTGTTAAAATAGTTGCATGCTCCAGCCTTCAAAAAGACGTACCTAAATCATTTTGGAAATTACAGACCTTACTTTATGAATCGCTGCCGTTTAATATTTTATCCAGGTATATCCAATTTTGGTCTTTTATTTTTGTTGTCTTCTGTACAAGATTGTACGATAAATTGACAATTATTTACGTTGTAATACAGCACAATTAGTAGTCCAATCCATTTCCAGAAAATTATTTGAAATTATGCCCTAAGCCCTAAAACAAGAAATGCAAGTGCGCCACCTGGCACTAAAAACTGTCAGGAACGGTTTTCGATTCGGCACTTCCGGTCGCCATCTCGGTACATGTAGAAGAAATGATGGAGAACAGTTTAAACTTCCTTTAATTAAATAACTGAGCTGTAGTTCCAGCTCTTACAAGTTGTGTATTCAAACAAACTGGTTAACTCCTTTAGAACAGTGACTCACAAATTCGGCAAAGCGTGGGCTCGATCTTGACTCTGTCGTGTCTCAGTCGATCTGATTTTCTCTGTTGAATTTCTCTCCTTTTATACTTTTTCCATTGGAGCCAGAGGATAAGGACGGTTCGGTCCGAGTTTGGTTGGAGTTTGGTTCGGTTCGAGTTTGGTGCGGTTCGGTTCGGTACGGTTCGGTACGGCTTGAGTTCGGTTCAAGTTTGCGGTCGGCTCGAGTTCGGTTCGGTACGGTTCGGTACGGTTCGGTTCGGTAGGGCTCGAGTTCGGTTCAAGTTTGCGTTGCTACCTAGCGGCGATGAGCGGAACATGCTCACAAGACTTCTTGATGGCGTCGACGTCCTCAGAGACTAGTCATCGTAACGTTTTGGCGGGCGGATAATGCGATGCAGGCGAATTGAATCGGGCGGCTTGGTTGGCTTGTCCGGTTGTTTGCCATCTGCTTGGTTGATGTCGGGTTTCCATTCGGCAGGCGGTTGGTCATAGGGCCAAGCGACATCGTTCACGCCTTCTGAAAATAAATAAGGGGGAAGGGTATCGAGGTCTTCCTCCTCTCGGTGAAATGGTCGTAGCTGTTGGATGTTGGCGGTTTTGAACTCATCTTGTCGGTTTTGCCTGACGATTTGTTGCAATCTCACGGTGTTTTCGTTGAGGAATTCGATGATGCGTATTGGCTCGTCATAGTATGGATCTAGCAGTTTGCGGATCGGCATAGGGTACAACACGAGGTCTCCAATTTTAAAGTTCGGTAGGTCGTGTTGAGAATCGTAACGCTCCTTCTGAAGATCTTGGGCAGCTTGGATATTGATCTGTGCAGCCTCACGGGTTTCGACCAATCGTTTGAGGCGGGTTAACTCATTGATTTCCTCGGAAATTACTCCGGTGTTTGGTTCTCCCGGCAAAGTGGGTAGATAACCATGCATTAGTTCGAATGGTGAGAATTGTGTCGAGCTTTGCTTGCTAGTGTTGACTGCAAACATGACGCTAGGAAGAGACTTCACCCAGTCTTGTTGCGAAAAGACATACTTTCGGACGGCTTGTTTGATCGTTTTGACCATTCTCTCGACGAGTCCGTTAGCTTGGGGCCAGTATGCGGCTGACGTGACGTGCTCGATTCCGAGACGACGATATGTTGCATTGGCCTTATGGCTGATGAATCCACGGCCCTAATCGGTGACAATTGTAAATGGTACGCCAAAACGGTAGATCCATCGGTTCAGAAGAAAATCCAGGTAGTCGTCTGCAGACGTGCTTGTTTATGCTGCAGCGTCAACATATCGGGTAGCATGATCTATGCAGATGATAATGTGTCGATACTCATTGATTTCTTCGAGTGGACCTGCGTGATCGATCGAAATGTCGGCATTCGGAGCAGATGGTACGGCACGGGGAATGAGAACACTTGCTGCTCTTGTCGTTCGTTGATTTATTCGTTGGCAGGTGACATATCGAGCAATGAAGTCTCGTACTTGCTGGTCCATCTTTGGCCAGTAGTAATGACGGTGGATTTTTTCCAAGGTCTTCTCAAAGTCCATATGACCTGCATTAGAATGGCACAAGGTCATCATTGCTTCTTGAAGGGAGTTCGGCACAACGATTTGGTTGATTGGATATCCATGTCGGGCACTCTGATGAGTCAGGATTCCATCTTGCATTGAATACGACAATTTTTCCGTGTTGGTAAGCCGAACTTTCGCTTGGCATACAGGATCGGTTGATTGTAGTTCGCGCAGTCGGTTCGATGTTGTTTGCACAATGACTAGGCATACAAATTTTTGCTGATCCTCAGGTAGGCGAGAGAGTGCATCAGCTGCAGTATTTGTTGAGCCAGGTCGGTGTTTAATATCGTACTCGTACTCCATTAAATCTACAGTCCATCGTGCGAATCTGCGATTGAATCGGGCGAGATTTAGCAGGTACGTAGCACTGTAGTTATCGGTGAGAATCGTGAATTTGGCTCCTCCACAAAGGTAGATGGCAAATTTCCCTGTTGCAGCCCAGTGCACGGCCATGCATTCGAGCACATTGGAGTGAAGCTTCGAGTCTCGTTCGTTCAAAGATTTGCTGGCGTATTCGATGACTCTTTCCTTGTCGTTCTGCACTTGGGTCAAAATGGCTCCAAGGCCGACTTGGCTAGCGTCTACATGGATGATTGTCGGGCTTGACGGGTCAAAGCAAGCAAGAATCGGCAGGTTCTTCAGTATCTGCTTGATCTCATCGATGATCGATTGGTGAACGGGAGTCCATTGAAGCTCTGCGTCTTTAGCTAGCAGCTTACGCAACGGTTGAGTCATCTTGGCAAATCCTTCGATGAACTTACGAAAGTAGTTGGCAAACTGTAGAAATGAGTAGAGCTTCTTGGCACTCGATTGCGGCGTGAATTTATCGATATCGGCAACACGTGACGGGTCGGGGTACTTTCCTTCGGAACTGATGATATAGCCAAGATAGCTAACTTGTTCTTGCATAAGCTGACACTTGGCGATGTTCATCTTCAACCCGTTGATGATGATGCGCTTCAGTGCCTTTTCGAGTAAGTCAAGTGTAGCGTCAATGGATCTTGCACCTTGTCCTACATCATCCATATAAGCCGCGGTGTTCGGCATTCCGTCGAAAGTTTTTGCATGACGGTTTGCATGGTTTGAGGTGCCTTGCAGAATCTAAATGCCATGCAAAGGTACTCATATTTCCCATCGGGCGTGACAAATGCGGTTTTAGGAATGTCCTTCTTCATACGAATGGTGAGGAATGCGGCTTTGATGTATATGATGCTGAAGAACTTTTCCCGATCGCGTAGAACTTCATCGAGAACATCTTCGATAATTGGCATTGGGTACGGCGTGTTAACAGTTTTCGAGTTCAGTTGACAGTTGTCGTGCACCATTCTCTGAGGTGTAGACGGATGGTGTGGCTGTTGAACAACGATGGTAGGGGAAGCATATGGACTATCACTGTCTCTGATGATTCCTTTCTTCTTTAAATCGGACACTTGTTCTCGCAGAAAATCTCTTTCCGCTGGTGAACATCAGTACGGTCTGCGGACAACAGGGATGTCATCACGGATTTCGATGGTATGTTCGGCATGCGGGCAAAGCCCTAAGGCTTCATTGGCGGTCACGAAAGCACGGCTGTTTTGCTGCAAGATGCTTCGCAACCTCGTTCGTTCTTCATCGGAACAAAATTTTGATGCGGATGAAACGGCTATTTCAATCTTTTCATCCAGCACTTCGGTTGGGTTATGTGTGATTGTAGTCAGTTGAACGAAGTCGGTTGATGGTCGGGCAATTGGCACACTCCACGAAGAAACTATGAGTGTCTTGCCCTTCATCTCATTGCGGACGTTGCCAGCGTCTCCGGTTTGGGTTTTTATGAGTTGACGTTTACAATGGTGACATCGTTGTTGGTGTGGAAAGTTACATCGACATTGGCTTTCTTGCGCCAGTCTGGTCCCAACAGCATATCAAATGGTGCGTCATCCGATATGATAACGTTCGGCAAGCGTGCACGAATGGTTCCAACGGTGATGTCGATGATTGTGGTGTAAGTTGGACGAAATTCGATGTTAAAGGCTTGGATTGATTGCGGGCCCATCCAACTGTATCTAGGCGAACTGGCTGGCAGACAAGCCTCCTTGACGACAGATATGTTCGCTCCGGTGTCGATGCAAACACTGATATGTTGATCTCCATCGATGAAAGCTTCGACGAATGGTATGTCGGCTTACTGTGTTCGCATGAGGGTCCTCATAAAACAGTTAATCTGCTTGACAGGTTCGGCTGCGGTAGCGGTTGTTGCTTTTGTCATCGCGTATCGGTCTGCACGTTGTTTTTCGGTTAATAACATACGTTCAGTCTTCGGTTTTGGGCATTCCTGAGCTCGATGTCCGACTTCCCAACAGTTGTAGCATTTGTTAGTAGCGGACGTCTTGGCGAACACGGGTTTGTCCTGATTTGGTCTCGGCTTTGATTCGGCAGGTCCAGACGGTTTTTGTCCTTCGGTCTGCTTATCAGGCTTCGGAACGGTCCTTCTGGCATCAGCTTTTTTTGGGTCGGCTGTTGACTTAGTTGATCGCGGATAGGTAAAGTCATCGTGACGCTGACGGATACGTGCGGCTTCGATGAATTCGTCCATCGATTCGTATTTCCTCCAAAGAAAGCTGCGCGTTGATTCGATGCAAATGCCTTGACATATCGTGTCGATTTTATTCTCAAGTGTCAAGTGATTTCCATAGCGGGATCGCTTGAAAATTTACAACTAGGCTTGAATGTAGGAGCTCAGGGTTTCCGTTTCACTTTGGGTCCTTGCGGACATCTCTCGGTGCCATTCGAGGAAATTCAATTCGCGTCCAAAATGGTTGAGAAAAGCTTTCTTCCACGAGTCCCAATCGTCCTCACGGTCGACCCCGGTGTTACCGTGCCAGCTCTTGGCTTCTCCTCGAAGTTTCGACGCGGCTATTCCGACTGTGAGTTGCAACGACCAACGCTGTTGAAGCGCGGCTTGATTGATGGCTTTCACCAGACTGATCTTGTTGACGACATCTGATGCTGGAGTCCAATGATCGACTAATTCATCGTGCACATCAGTCTCATGTTGAAATCTTCAGTAGTCTCGGCAGGTTGTCGCGGTACGATCGGTGTTGACGACATCGGTGCGGTGGTTGACGGCGATCCAAATGTCATACGTGACACTAAAGGTTCGGCTACGGTTGGTCCGATCGCTATATGGGTCATTCTCACAAAAACGTGCAATTTGAGGTAGATATTTTAATAATTTCAGATGTTCACATAATCCCCTGAAAAAATTCACCCATGTGCTTTGATGTATTTCTGGTTAAATGAGACCATCAGCAGTGCATCAGCAACTTTATTTTTTGAATAAAAATTAAAATTAAAAAATATAGAAGTGAGGGACTGATGTCCGAGGGAGGAAAATTGGTGTCATTAAAAAAGGACATGAAATAGTTAAGAAAAAGCCCCATTAAGTATGACCCAAAACCGATATCCATGGAAATCCTTTTCTAAGAACCTTCCAGCAATTTTGGTCCCATTGCAGGCGGTTAATTTTTCAACAAAAATTTACTTTACCATGTTTAACTATTTCCATGCATAGAATAAACAAATTCCTCTGTGAAAAAGCATTGACAAATTAAGATGAAAGTAAAATACATTTATTTATGTCAGTCCTTACCACCCCGATCAGTCATTCACAAAAACACAAAACACCAAGGGTGAAGGACTGACAGGTGAAGGACTGATGAAACGAAGGTTTTCGATTATTAGTTAGCACAACTCTTATCCCTAGGGAAATATTTATAGTTCTTCTTGAACCTTACCATCAACACTCATGGAAAACATGAACAATGAAAAATTAAATTGATTACTAATCTGTTGGTAGAGCACCAAGGACTGATGAAAAATAAAGTCACACACTCGTTTAAGTAGACAGTTCACCCTCCAGAAAAAAGGCGGGAAACTGAATTACAAACTGGTTTGTTCCACTTTGATGGAAAGGGATGTCAAGATGTAGGCTAGCTTCCCCCACCTCTCCATAGATTGCTAGAGTCTCAAAACATACTGAAAACTGAATGAGTGAAGGACTGACGCACACCTCTGTGACACTCACTTTTAATTGTGTTTCGCACCCTAATTTTTGTTTCAAAATTTATTAGTTTTCACATTTGGAAATTTAAGATAATGCATGATGATTTCATACAGAAACATTTTGAGATACATGTAAATCAATAACGTTGCTGGGTGATTAAAGTTGGCAATCAACAGTTTGTGACACTGGAAAAATGCTCTTTTAGTACCAAAAAATTGTTGTATTTGTATAAATATTACATATAACCGTAATTGCACGTTTTTGTGAGAATGACCCATATTTGATGCTCCACGGAATGGCTCACGTATATGAGGACTCGGTTTCGGCTGTTCGGCTTGTGATCGCTGCATACGGCTGTTGTCTTCCCAAAGATGATGTGCCACTTCTGCTTTTAACCCGTCGGCTTCGAGACCCCTCGAATGGAGTTCACGACGTAAAACGGTTACAGGCAATAGCAGAAGCGACGGCAAACGAGTTGATTGAAGCAACATTACCATTGCAGGATCCACAGTTTCGGCATTGTCCTCAAATTGTTCACAATCCGATGAAGCATTGTCAAATCCTGTCGACTGCGCCATGTCAGGAACGGTTTTCGATTCGGCACTTCCGGTCGCCATCTCGGTACGTGTAGAAGAAATGATGGAGAACAGTTTAAACTTGCTTTAATTAAATAACTGAGCTGTAGTTCCAGCTCCTACAAGTTGTGCATTCAAACAACCTGGTTAACTCCTTTAGAACGGTGTCTCACAAATTCGGCAAAGCGTGGGCTCGATCTTGACTCTGTCGTGTCTCAGTCGATCTGATTTTCTCAGTTGAATTTCTCTCCTTTTATACTTTTCCATTGGAGCCAGAGGATAAGGACGGTTCGGTCCGAGTTTGGTTGGAGTTTGGTTCGGGTTCGAGTTTGGTACGGTTCGGTTCGGTACGGCTTGAGTTCGGTTCAACTTTGCATTTGGCTCTTTTTTGTGTTCGGTTCGAGTTCGGTTCAAGTTCGGTTCGGTACGGTTCGGTACGGCTCGAGTTCGGTTCAAGATTGCGTTCGGCTCGAGTTCGGCTCGCGTTCGGTTCGGTTCGGTACGGCTCGAGTTCGGTTCAAGTTTGCGTTGCCACCTAGCAGCGTTGAGCCGAACATGCTCACAAAACAAACAATGTTTGGAATTACTTAATTAATTTGTCCGGACAGTGAAATTATACCTTCTGCATCGTTGTAACGTGCAGTCCTCCCTCCATAATCCGGCCCTTCGATTATCCGGCGTTTTTTGGCCTTCCTGAATTTTTTATAAAACTTGTCGAAAGATAAATAAAGATTTTAATCTTAAGAATTTTTGTACATTCATGCGCTGATAGAAGTTATTCCATTCACTCTGTTTCTATTATTTATGCTGAAATTTTAAGTGGTTTCTGCAGAATTTCTGCAATTACTGAAATAATCTTTTGAAAATCTGCAAATATTTGTACAAAATCTGAAATTCTGAAAAATTTTTTGAAAACTATTATTTTTAAATATATTTTTTGCAGAAAATCTGCAGCCGCAGTTGCATCTGAAAATATGCTGCTACATTTTCTACAGATAAATGTTGATTTCTGCAGATAATCTACAAAATTTTTGTAATTTCTGTAGATTTTCCGCAGAAATCAATGTTTTTTCTGTAGAAAATCTGCAGCATATTTTTTCTGGGGTATTGGGCGTATTCGGCAATTCATACCTGTCTGCCTGAGTCGCTAGGTATCTTGAGCTTTGGCCAGGAAAGTTGTTCTGCAATCCATGTGGGCCTCAGAGATCAAAACAGGTTTTTGTTTGGCAAATCAAATGTCTGAGGAGTGACGTCATTTTCTTTAGCTGCCGTGTCAGAGACAAATTTCTCGCCTGGCTCCTCAGACAACAAGATGGCGGCCACCATGAATGTTCGGTCCAGTACGAAGGGTCGCATGCAACATATGCCATCACAACTGCATGACGCGTAATCCGCCATTTTGAATTGTTGAATACAGAAATTTGTGGTTGGCAAACCAGATAAATTGGGTGCCAGACGTGCTCAGAGAAGGGACTAAAGATGACGTCACACGCTCTGGCGACCCAGACAGACAGTATGAATTGCCGAATTCGCCCATTGTTACAAAACTGCCTTCAGCACAAATGTGTATAGTGGACGCATTCTAACTTGACCACTGCGGGAAAGTCTATTTGTGAAAAATAGGTAGAGGAAGGTCAATGAGAGTCGCGCAGTTGCTCAGCAATTATGAATGTCACGGACTCTCCTTAACTTTCCTCTACCTATTTTTCATAAATAGACTTTCCCACAGTGGACAAGTTAGAACGCGACCACTATTACATAATTATGAGGCATGTCCAAAAAGTAAGAGTACTAGATTTTTATATTTTTTCAGAGACAATTTATTTAAAATACAATTACTGGATTTTGTTGGTACAGTGAAACCTGTATAGTTGGACACCTGAAAATGTTGGCCTTGACCACTTTTTGTATGCACAGAATCGCTTTCATATCGTTAACATTGTCGTACCCCTGGATATTTTTGACACCTGTCTACCTTATTAGACATTGGACGGGAAAATCTGCACGAAATGATAGCAAATCTATCCAAGTTGTACGTTTTCACTGCATTGCTGTGCAACTTTGGAGTAGCTTTAAAGGTGACCTGACAAGGTTTTGTAACATACCCTGAAAATGACACTGTAGAACAATCACCACAAAATAAGGAAACTTTTTGGATTTTTTTTTAATAAAATTATTTTACGAGATATTTTGAGACAAATTGGAGTAAAGAGTGAAATGTTTGCACATGCGCAGTTGAGTTGATGACGTCAATCAATGACGTTGACTCCAAGTATTGAAAGCCTACTTGCCCAAACCAGTTTTGAGCACGTGTGCATTTTTCAATAGCCTACACAATTTTCAGCATAATGCCTTGCAGGTATTCTGTTTCTGGTTGTAAAAACCACCCAGGGGCATTTCCACAGCACATGTGCTTGATCCGCCATTTTCCCCTGGTATTGCTTGGGCATTTTACTGATACGGTGGCACCCCATACCTACGAAAATTTGGCAATGTTCAGGCCTGGAAGGGAGAAAGGCCTGAACTTTAACAAAATATTGCAGCATTTTCAACTGCTCACAGTTTGAAAACGGCAGCACAGAAAAATCTGAAAATTTGTAGGAAGTTTCCACATTGTGTGGAATATATTTCCTTCAAATTTCATAAATATTAAAAATGTCGAAAATAGCCATATCAGGTCACCTTTAAGGTCATTTTCCAGATGCACTTGACAGCCAGACTGAATTCGAGGGGAAGAGGGTGGGGGTGGAGTAATGTAAACACAGACAGTCATCTCTGGTACTGTTCTGGCACAAGTGTCATTAAATACGATGTCAAAATGCAAGCTAAAGGAATTGACTCGAGATCAAAAAGTTAATTTAATTGATGCTGCTATGTCTGGCAAGTATTTCTGAAATTGGTAAAAGATTTTGGAGTATCAAAATCTTCTGTGGCAAATATTCTCAAAAAATCTGAAAGATATGTGGAAGCGTGGCATAAGGCCCCATATAATAAATTAATAGATTCCCGTTCGTAAATCGACGTATTAATTTGATCGCGAAGTGGTGCTGAAACCTCATCATGAAGCCCTAGCTCTGATCATCATTACGAAATCTCCTATAGTTTTGCCTATAAAACGATCTGACTTGCGTTTTTGTGTGTTGGCGAGGACACGGCGTAGAGTTGTGGTTTTTTGCGGTCATATTTTAATGAATAAATTTTTTTTGTTTGAAAAAAACAAGTACACGCTGGGACGGGAATCTATTAATTTATTATATGGGGTCTAATAATTTTAATTTGAAAAGAAATCAAACCAATATCACCAGTTATTTTAATAAATTGTAAAAGTATCCTGTTCACATGTATATGTATGTTTTTACCTCTTAAGTGTTTTATGATAAATAAAAGCAGAATTTTTTTTTAATTTTTGTCACCCCTGAATGTATTGGAAAACTTGGACGCTTTTTGGCTGCACCGATGGTGTCCAACGTAGACAGGTTTCACTACATATGTTACCGGCCGAGCCGAACCTCTGGCCGTGTCGACTCGGCGCCGGCTGAGCCGACGCGGCCGGCCAAACCCGGCAGCGTCGAAGCAACTCGACGTCGCTATGCAGAGCTGCAGTCCAAAAATACCAATACCGTACCGATTTTTAAAATTGTGAAAGTACTAGGGCGGAACGAAAAGTAATGCCTGTTTGCCTGTAACTTTTTCAGTTTTTGACCTATTTTAAAAATTATTTCACGGAATGAAAGATCCACATGTCTAGCACACGGGACCATATTGACTTTTCGACATAGTCCCATTTTTTTCCCAGGCGCACGCGCTAAAGGTGAGCAAATTTTTTATCACGTCGGCGAAGAATTCTACTGATTGCAGGTGTGCCTGGGTTTCGCGACTCTTGCATGGCCTGGCTTTGCAGTGTTGCAGGATCGCCTGAAACCCTGGGCGAACATGGCTCACACGTGCCCTCAGTTTCCCAAGCTCCAGGAACACCTCAAGAAGCAGAGATTCAAAAGGGATGATGAGGTCAAGGCAGCAAGTTCACAAGTGGTGCCGCAATCAGTCGGTAGAATTCTTCGCCGACGTGATACAAAATTTGTTCATCGTTACCCCCTTTCCCGTGCGAAAAAAAGGGACAACATCGAAAAGTGAATATTGTCCCGTGTGCTAGACATATGGAGCTTTCATTCCGTGAAATAATTTTTAAAATCGGTCAAAAACTAAAAAAAGTTACAGGCAAACAGGCATTACTTTTCGTTCTGCCCTAGTACAATGCTATTAGAATAAGTAGTATACGCCTAAAACGATTTAAAATTAGCATATACTGTCATGTTACAGCTAGAATTAATTAATTATAAATTTCTGCACAGCAAATGTGGCAATTGTGCCAGAATATTTTAGCAATGTTTAAAATGTACTTTATTAGTACATCTATTGTCATGTGAAAATAAACTAATGTGGAAAAGTTACCAGTTTTTATTTTGATAATATTTAAGAACTATTATTCAAATAAATTGTCACACCTCTTATACATCCATTTCATCAGCATTTTGTATCCATACGCTTTCATAATTATATTGTTATTTTCATTGTTAAAATGGCACACTTGCATGCTAATTTACATCAATATATGCCGCAATCAACACAAATTTCTGCAAGAATACATGGCAGTATATGCTAATTTTAAATCGTTTTAGGTAAGGTGACCAGATTTTCTGTAAGCTAAGGCGGGACACACGCGTGAGATATTATAGAGTTAGAGAGGTAACATACATATGATACCTGTATGATGTTTTAATCCGATGCAATTGATGGGCCCGCGCGATCACTTCGAGACGTATTAGGGTCATCTTGTGCAGGTGCTCCGTGCACGTATTTCATTGTTGAATGAATGCTTCTGAGAAGCTTTGGTTCTTGTAGAAGCATTTCATACACTTTATCACAAGCACTCTCGGGAAACGTAAAATTGCATTTCACCATTAACATTGCTTGTAGCGTTTCCACTTTTAATTGTGTTTTCACACTTGACCATATGATATTCATTGCAGAGAAAACCCTTTCAGTGGCAGCGTTTGTTCCTGGGAGACATAATACAAATTCCACAAGTTTTTGAATTTGCGCACATGGCACATTGTTATTCTTGAAATGATGAAAGATTTCAACCCATCGACCGTCGAGACTAGTCTTCTGAAAATTCTAATCTGCGATCTTTTCTGGTGAAGCAAATCGGCTAACGTAGCTAACTTCGTCAAATAACTCGTTATCAGCAATATCAAACTTCGGAATCTTTTGCTCAAAAAGCGGGAGGCTCTTCTGTACTTTTTCCCATAGTTCTGCTTCTTTTAATGCAACCCAACTAAATGCATCCAGGTCTTCAAATTGATCCACCCTTTCTTTAAGATATTCTGCACAGTTGTCGTAAAAATTTAAAACTATTCTTGTAACGTCGTTTTTTCTCACTACTCCTTCCTCCTCTAACTGTGTAATCCGCACACGTACTTCATTCGGCAAAAACTTTTTTGAGCTTCTCTCAGTGCATTTATGTATTAAATCATCCAGCGTAGAAGAGACCTCCAATGCAGTTACATTCTGTGCCTCTATACGCAGAATTGTCGCATGGAAGATTACAGCGATATTATGTACGAAGTAGAGCCACATTTCTGCGCAGGGATTCTCAAAAAAGTTTCGGATTAGAGTGGGGCACTTCTCTTCTGACAAGAAATAGGATTTCAGAGCAAGAAACAATTTTAAAACTCTCTGTACTGCAGGCATGAGTGATAACCATCTGGTTTTACCATATCCTAAAATGCGCTGGTACTCTACACAGGCAAACTCGCAAAAGTCTTTAAATGACTCCACACGAACAGTGTAAATATAGAAATAATAATAAATTTTCATAATGACTGCTTCTACATCAATTGGCAAGCAATCCCCTGCAGTTTGTATGGCATTGTGCACGATATGTGCAGCACAACCAATACCTAACAGTTTCCTCCCAAGGTCATCTTGCAATATTGCAAACACGTTGTTTCGTCCTTTCCTTTTCAGACCTCCGAAATTAGTGTTTGCGTTGTCTGCACAGAAGCCTATGACCTTTTCCGTGAGACCATGCCGTTTTAATGCATTGACGAGGAAATCGCAAATGGTCTGTGCTGTTTCTCCAGGAAGAGATTGAACGTCCAGGATTTTCACTTTAACACCTGACAGTGGCACAAAATATCTTATAATCACAGGAAACAGCTTCACATCCTTATGGTTCGATGCGTCAGTAAACACTGTTACAAAATTCGCAGCATTTAATTCTGCCTTAACTTGGTTCATTATATATGGACACAACACATTGGTGACGATAGCTTCACACTTTGTTCGTGCGCAGGTGAATTTTGGATTGAAAAACTTTTGCAGCAATTTGGACGTACAGTCCATGGACCGAAAGCTGTGATTGTGATATAGCGTATGGTACGCAAAAGTGCCTTCTATAGCAGCCAACTGTGCTTCCTTGTCACCAAACACTGATCTGGAAAAATAGTTTGTAATTGTACATGATGCCGACAATTCCAGGGCATTCTTGTGGCGATCAGTATTTAGATGTTTGATAATATATCTCCCCGCCCGCTGTGAGCAACAGAGAATTGTGACCCGCACTTGTCACACTGCACTTCACTGCCATCCTGTTTTATTTCTATTCTGGCTCTCTTGATGTACGGAAACTCAGCCTGAAGGCTCTCATTGAATTTGGAGACTCGTTTTGGCATGACTGATGCTGGACTTCACTCAAGTCAAGGTCACTGACACGCACTAATAAACATATCGACGGAATCACAAACGCTACCCTGACGTAATGCCCGCGTAAATGACGATGACGTCATAGAGGGAGTGAGGAAGCTGTAGCAGGCGCCACCACACCACGCGGCTTGGTGACGCAGCAGAGTTTAAAAACAAAATGACGTCATATCTCATTCCTAGCAAAAGCGGGACATATGGGCAGCCGCGAGGGACACCGGGACATGAAGCCTAAAAGCGGGACTGTCCCGCCTAAATCGGGACGTCTGGTCACCTTATTTTGGGCGTATTCTCCTTATACTAATAGCATTTAAATTCGGTACGCGATCGGTACGATATCTGTATTTATTGACTGCAGCGCCGCATAGCGACGTTGGGTTGTTTCGACACGGCCGACGCGGAAGCGCCGCGTCGACACAAACCGACGAAAATCCGGCTGTGTAGACGCAGCCGAGTTCAGCCGGCCGCATCGGAACAGCCGGCGCCGAGTCGACACAGCCGGAGTGTCTGCTCGGCCGGTAACACTGATAGAATTTATTTCATTCACTCTGTTTCTATTATTTCTGCTGAAATTTTAAATAGCGATTTCTGCAGAAATTCTACAATGACTGAAATTAATCTAGATAATCTAAAAATATTTGTACAAAATCTGAAATTATGAAAAATATCTGCAAATATACTATTATATTTTCTGCAGAAAATCTGCAGTCGCATCTGAAAATATGCTGCTACATTTTCTACGGATAAATATGGATTTCTGTAGAAAATCTGCAACATTTTTTTCTGGGGTATTGTTTTAAAACAAGTGAATTTCTTCTTAATTTGTACTGTTTCAGCTCGTTTACCTTCAACCTTCAATACAAATGTGTAACATAAATGCCCTATATGCTATGTTTACAATAAACTTAGTTTCTGCTGTTAAAATAATTCGTTATAAGTTAATTTCCGGTAATCCTGCGTTTTCGATAATCCGGCAGATTAGTGTTGCCAAACTTCGGGTAAAAAAAATCCCCCAGCACAAGAAGGCAGCAGTATTTTTTATACTAGCTATAGGGAGAGGGGACCATCCGTAAAATATGTTCGCTTTATAAGGAGGTGATTGTGACAAATGTGTAGGTACAATAAATTGGGAAAGGGGGCAAGGGTCATTCCCATATTTGTACGTTCATTAATTTTTTCTGTTATTCGAATATTTGCACCCAGTGAATATAGCCTAAACTTGCACCCAAACTTTCCTCTCATTGATTTGCATGCATAAATCTGTATTCCAAATGGCATATTTAAGTAAAATGTGTTGGTACTATCTATATTCCCGAAAAGGCAGTTATTTATATCATACGCAACGTTCACTCAAGGGTATGTGTTGTTGGGGTTTGTTACATGTTACAAAGGGGAGGGGAGCTAGGGGCAACAATTTCAGTGATTTTTGCAAACGTATTTTATGGATTACCCCTTGCAACTGAAGTGTGACATCCATAATTCATGCTCCCCAATTTGAAAAAGTGCTAATGTGGGAAAAATCATAACATTGTCATTGTGATATTGATGACTCGTGGAAAGTCTTTGTGGAGAGTTGCGACCCCCGGGTGGGGGTCGCTACGCGGGAAAGGAACTGAGACGCGACTCGGTGGAGGTGACAAACAACAACGAATAGAACTTTATTTTACTGTGGTGGCCCTATATATAGGGCTGGGGAGGGGCAGTGACCTAGAGGCATCTAGGTCACTTGAGGCCGAGGGAAGCGCGGGAAAAACCGGGCAAAACGGGGACAAAGGGGAACAAAGGGGTTGGAATACTCGACATCCTCCCCCCCTTGGTCCGACCGCCAGGAAGGACCAATCGAAACGGGTGGGAGGCAACAAGTACGCGCAAAGAGAAAAAAAAAGAAAACAAACAGAGGAGACTGAAATCGCCGGAAGAAACGGCGATGGACAGAAAGAACGGCAACGGCAGGAAGAAACGGCGACGGCCGGCAGAAACGGCGGTCACCGACGTGACGCACAAAGATGACGCACGAAAATGCCACACGGCGACGCACGGAGGCGACGCGCGTCAGAGACGCGCGTTGACGGCGCACGGGAACGGCGCACGGAGACGGCAGGAGGCGGCGATCGCCCGAGGAGCGGCGAACGTCGGCCTTGAGGAGCTGCGAAAGTCGCGGAGAAGCGGCGACCGTCCGGCCCTGAAGCGGCGAGCGCCAGAAGCGGCGATCGTCGGGCGCGGACGCAATCGTCGGGAGCGGAGGCGGCGACCGTCCGGCCCTGAAGCGGCGAGAGCCAGAAGCGGCGATCGTCGGGCGCGGACGCAATCGTCGGGAGCAGAGGCGGCGACCACCAGAAGCAGCGGCCGTCGGAGGAGCGCGGCGGCCGTCGGAGGAGCGCGGCGGCCGTCGGAGGAGCGCGGCGGCCG
>WWPM01010250.1:0-30231 GCA_023279145.1 Glomeris maerens | reverse complement strand
CCCCTCCCCCCCTCCCCTGCGCGTACGTATTAAATGGACAGCCCCTAATTAAATACAATGCATAGCGCGGACGGACGCTCGATAATGCAAAATGTTTAAATTTTGGATCTTCATGCAACTGGCACGTTTCTGCTGTACTTTAAGTGAAATTATGCACAAGTTATTAAATAATAATTTTACAAGTATAGTATGGAGACTGTATTATGTAAGTAAGAAAAAGAATGATCGAAAATGATGTGTTGACCACCTACCAATTATTCACAGGAATACGTTTTTGCTTGTTTTATTCGTGCGCTTGTGCGTTTCTCACGCTGAATTTTGTGCATTAGTTGAAGTAGACCTAAGCATTAGCCGTTGTCTATGAAGGTCTTGTAAATGTTCACAACTCGGCAATTAATTATTTCATCATTTTTACTTTAATTACATATATAGCGTGTATGTTTAATTTTCCTAGCTGCATATTGTATTTAACGAATCGCGATTTACATCACAGGGTGTGATACTCAAAAACTTGCTTCCAAAAATCATGAGTACGTATTGGAATAATTATACGTATATCCTTTGAACAATTAACGCTGTAGTATACTTATGATTTTTGGTTCGGAATTCAAAGTTCAAAAGCAATTAATGTCTGCCAGTGCCTGTGAAAAATTATTATGATAAAGAATAGAGCTATTGAAGGTGACGTCATCCCCAATCCCTCATTTTTACAGCGAATTTGTTGCTTTAAAATGCTTCAACCACAGATGAATAGTACAGATTTCTGCATATCCCAAATGCTGATATAAAAATTTTGCAATTAACATAGAAAGAGATGAATTCGACCAAGACAATAAACTCGCGAAGTGATGGATAGCCAATATAACTACACTCGAACCTCTGTAATCCGGACCGTCTGTAATCCGGATCCCCCCCATATTCCGGACAAATTCGCTTGGCCGGGACTTGCCCCTATTGCTTAACACAGAGGATGACCTCTATAATCCGGTCCTTCCATAACCCGCATATCTAACGAAATTCTCAAGCCAATAGCATACTTATAGCACCTCCGTAATCCGGCTAACGCCTTTGGAAAATTTTTGTGTAGGGAAAAATCTGCGGCCCATCAAACCATAATGACAGAATTTTCAGACTTTGGAAATGGTGCATGATGATTATGTTCACTCAGGTTGTAATAATGTTACAGAGCACAAATAAAGTTCATAAATAAATTTACTAACAGATAAAGTTCACAAATGTTGTTTGAACGTTTCGTATTCACTTTTTCTTCGAAAAAGCAAAAATCCCTCTAGAATCCGGATAAATTGTACTTATCTGGATTACAGAGGGATTTCTGTAATCCGGATCCCTCTATAATCCGGACCCCTCTATAATCCGGACAAAAAGTTTGGCCCGTTGAGCGTCCGAAGTATAGAGGTTCGAGTGTATATCAAATAAAGTATGGAGAGATTGCACTTCATCGTATGCAGTACTGATGGTATGCACCTAATTGCAAACCAATATGTCTCATGATGCAATTTACATGGGAGTGCGAGCAAAAACATTGGGGGTTTGCTAATCAATGTGATCTCTCAATTTTCTATGAAATATAATGCGCATATTTTGTGTATTATTCATCACTTTGCTCATATTTGCCAAAGAAAGGGAAGCTTGAAACTGCCACTTTAAAATAATATCAGAAAACTGTTATTTCTGTGCAACAGCAATATCTGTGCTGCTCTCCCGAGATTTTATTAATTATAAATTATGTTTTAATCACGTAGCTGATGAGGCGTCATAAATTTTCCTGATAAGACCAGGGTTTGAAATTTTAAAGGAGGTGAAGTCGTCTTTTTTTTTAAGTTTGAATATTGTGTTGGCGGATAACCGTGAATCTTAACTAGGTTTTGTCTTTGCACAGTTCAGTTTTTAATACAGCTGCATTTTTGCGCTGCTATTAATGCGTGCGCTGGAAACTGTTGAATCGATAACTGCTCTGAAACTTGCTCCAGGCGATCGAACTATACGCAGTTGACTTAGTATATAATGCTAGTTTTCTTTTCACACCGCAAGCATCATGATTAGAGGTTACACGCTTTTTTATAATTGTATAATCACGTTCTTTCAAAGGAATAATCAAAATAATGTAACAATATAGACAACATAAAACATTAATTGCCGTTGGTAACCTAATATATTGACTCGTTGCATTAAACCGTACTTGTGTAGGCCTAAGATGAATAACCTGTTCATATTTCTTTTGCTACATACGTAGTGTAACCAGTTTGTATAGAAACCGAGTTATTAGGTGAGGTGTGAAACATGTCATCAATTTTGCAGGAATACTTACGATCGCAATGACTGGATGAGGGGAAATAAAAATATTGTGCTTAACGTTTTACTTTACTAATTTTAATGTATTTTATCAGAAGTAAAAAATATTCATATTGTGCACAGAATGTTACAAATCTTCATAAGCAATTTGCAGCAACGCACACTTTTTTGCATGCAACATGACATACAGAAATATTGCTGATGTTTTTATTCTTTACCAAAATCTAAATGCTGTTGATGTCCATTAATATGAAATCTTTAGTATTGTAGAACGCTACGGTAACATGTAAGCCCTTGATGAAATGCCATTATACACATATGAGCTTATAATAAGAGGATAATTTTCTCAAGAACGATATGCAAGTACTATACAGTACATGTACAGCATCTTCAAAATGTTATGTCGCTTTCATTTAACCGATGATTTATTGCAGTTTCTGCAATATTTCACAAGTAATATAACTTGATTGTGTAGAATTTGAGTGATTACGTTTCATTTCCTTGAAAATTGCAGGGTGGGGTTTAATGTTTAATTCGGAATTAATAATCTCGGATAGACTGTAATGTATAGATATACGTTTTTCATTGCGGTGATGATGCTAATTCAATTTAATTTCCATTCACCTATATGAATAATCGCGTTATTTTGAATAATCTCGCATATCATTTCAGATTCGAGAAATCTTTTTTACCATGGTGAGATAATGTATTTGAAACGCTAAGCTAACATAAAATCAATAAATCTCATTTCAGAAGTTGTTTCTGCTTACATTTCGTTTAGAGTTTGTCAGAAATGACTGTATGATCATGAAATAGCGTGTGAATTTTCTGTTTGTCTTCCAAGAATTACTTGAAATTCCTGTTTATATGCAGATAGTGCTCGTGCTTTAATCTGGGAAACGCTGAATATTTTTTCTTTTACACACTTGGTCTCTTTGAATCCCATTATCTCTGCTTCACGAGATGGAAGTCGGTTTTAAGAGAAGAAATGTGCGCACCTCCTGCCGCGTATTTTGAATGGTTTTGTATAGTCGTGCCCTATATTTTTTTTATTTATTCCCGAGTAGTAGCAATTTTTACCTGCATCTATTGTACGCCATACTTTTGAAAACATGTGTTGTTACCGTTACTGTCACTTATTTACCCTGTAAAATATCGCATTCACCGAGACGATTTTACCCTCACTTTAACCAACGCAAGGATCTTTTATTTTCCGACAAAATAGAAGCTGTCACTGGAACGTGCTTATGCAATGAAACGCGTTGTGCATGTTGGCATATATGTCACACAATGTACAGCTCACTTCATCATACAGAAAGATATGAATATTTTGCTTCCAGATTTAAATTTATCAAGGTAAAATACGAAATTTCTGTGCTAGCTTGTAAACATTGCCGTGAAAAATACGCATTCAGATAGGCTCCATGGATATACAGGGTGGTGCAAAAAGTCTGGGCCTCGTGGAATATCTCGAATGGTGGCAGTTGTCGTTTTGAATGTTTTGCCATTGTATAGTACGTGGTGGAGGGACCATCCGAAAGTCATATCGCACGTGACCTATGACGTCGTCTTCAAGGTCGTTAAGGTATCTTTTACACCGCTTGAATTAGCATCTTAGTCCCAATTAGGAAGTTGTAGAGCATGGTCGAATTCGTCTGGTGGAGTAACGTTTATGTCCCATTGGGTCACGAGCGAATTTACAATGAATTTCTACTGAAGTAGGAAAGCCCGTGTGTACCCCTCTTACATCTTCCCTGCTTGACATACAAGCAGGCTAATGTATCGAAATAATCTACCTGGGTACGTATCACGCAAGGAAACTGCAAGCAGGGTGCAACTGGGCTTTCCTACTTCAGTGGACATTCGCTGTAAATTCGCCCGTGACCCAATGGGATATAAACTTCGCCCCACCAGACTAATTCGACCATACTCTTCTACAACTTCCTAATTGGGACTTGAGGGTGCTAACTCAAGCGGTGTAAAAGATAATATCTTAATGACCTTGAAGACGAGGTCGTAGGTCACGTATGATATGATTTTCGGCTTGCCCAGCCCCCCCTCCACTACTTACGAGACCACGGCAAAACATTCAATTCGATAACTGTCACCGTTTCTGAGATATTCCACCGGGAACCAGACTTTTTGCCTCACCCTGTATAATTATATATTAGAATTGAAATAAACGTAACAGAATTTAAATAGTGTAACAATGGATGAACTATTGGAATATGCATGGTCATTGCTTTGCTTTCTGAAAACACAAGACACGGTCAATAGTCGATGCGCACACTATAGTGCTACCAAAATAAAAAGAGACTGTGTGCCCCGCCCTGCCCACAATGAAAGACTGGCCGGTTGGCGAAACCGCGCTTGCATCGGTTATATTGGCCAGTCTGCATTGTGGGCGGGGCGGGGCACTAGTCTCTTAAGTTATTTTGGTAGCACTATAGCTAGGCTGTACATTTTGTTGCATTTATGTACTGCGTGGTACACGTCCATCATGAAGAATCATATTAATAATTAATGATTGATGCGTTCAACATCATGAAAAGCAACAACCACTAATATGTATCTTGAACAAATCATCGATCATTTATTGCGGAAATTGTAAATCGAAGGTGTTTTGTTTATCTTATAAATCCCAAGCTAGACAAGAATTTTAGTTGATAGGTACACGTTTGATGGGACATCAAGAGGATGTGATCACTTCAATAAGGATATGTCTGGACAGTTTCGTCATATTGCAGAAGAAATATATTGCTGCGTGACAACAAATGTAAATGTGATGCTAAAATGTAGAGTTGAAAAACAGTACTATCCTCTTACTGACTTCGCAACTCAATTAGTTATGCGTGCAGTGAAGCACACGACATTCATGAACATTATTGAAGTCGTTCTTAGCTTTACACTGTATTAAAAGAACGGTAGCATCTTTATATATTTAAATTATCCCCAATTTATTTCTTAAACTACATGACGTTTAACCGAAATTTCCCGCATTTGAATGGAAGTGTCTGCAAACGATGCGTAAAAATGTTTATTTTTGCAGTTACCGAAATACAGCGTCAGTGTGGCCCTGGAATGTACGAAAAAATAAAATAAGATATCGTACATATTGCAGCATAACGTGCAATTCATTGTCCGGCACCATTTTTTATTTTTTGCTGGGCTTTCAGGACCACACTTACACCATTTGTCAGTATCTGAGCCAAACTTCTTCCACGCATTTGTATAAACCTAAATGAATGCAAATATTAATTTTAAACAAGATTTAATGAAAATACATTGCAATGACATGCAATAAATTGTATGTATTCTTCGTATGATATTTCCATACCTTGGACTTAAAATAGGTTTGATAACTAAAACATCGATTCATTTCTCATAACACCCCACATCGCTTCAGACGGTTTTACTATTACGTTTTGGTTTTCGATTTTTCATATGATCTTTGACAAAGTAACATTGGAAATTTAAGATGCGCTAGTCCACATTTCGGCTGTCCAATATAGTATATCTGAATTCTGTGCGCAGAGCTGATACCATTTAGCAATGCGTTTTCTAATCTCGTAACTTATTCATAAGCAATTTTACAAAACGAAAAAAGCGTGCGAGTGCAGTCGAGACGTTCTTATTTGGCTTGCATGTTGGATATTTTTTTGAGCAATGCGATTCGAAAAAAATACAAATTTTGTACTACATCAGAGACTTCCAACTTTATTAGAGCGATGGCTATGCAGAGTAAGAGATGCATCCGGGCTGATCAATTTTAAATTCACTCTTAAGTCTTAAATGAGAAAATCTTGCGATGGGATCAGAGCTTGCAACGGTGTTCTGTCAATCACATAGACAAGGACTTTGCTATTGATGTACCTAATCTTATCAATTATAAAATACGACAAAAGTGTATATACTGCTATAAAGAACACATCAAACAAGTGCCGTTATCAATGTATACCATGCAGATTATATTTTGTCTGCAGCACTTTCCAAAGGACATGTTCATTAATATGCTCGTACGCATAAGCTATTAAGTATATACCATTTTATATTTTACCGTCATACATTTCTGCATACATGCGGCTAGAAATAATGCAGGTCGTTTTGAAAATGAGTACTGTATTGTCTACATTTCTCATGCGCAAGTTGAACCTTTAAAAAAAAAATTAGCAAACTAAGAGTATAGGATACATAAGCTCGTGAGAGAAAATGTTCGGTGTATACATACAGGGTGTAAATTAAGCCTTGACCGTTGAAATAACTTCAGCAGCGATGATTCTGGGTGAATTATGAGTGTGAGTAAAGTTGGACTACATGTACTGAGAGGCAACCGTTTATGACGTCAAATGTGGCCCCTATCTGCAAAACTGACGGATTTATTTTTTGAATGACCTTGAGGCGAGCATGAAGGCCACATTTGACGTCATAAACGGTTGCCTCTCAGTATATGTAGTCCAACTTTATTTATACCTCTTGCTCGTCCTCATGATTCACCGAGAATCATCGCTGCTGAAGTTATTTCAACGGTCAAGACTTAATTTATACCCTGTATATACGTTATAGTAGAGACCGAGACCCTTTTGAGAACATTTCTTCTTGAAATAATTGTTCCCTGTTTGATTGCTTAATTCGTCAGAAATTTTGCAATTTGAGGCAACATGCTTTGGCAAATTTCAGGGGAAATTCTAATTGGAATGTTGGCTCCTAGTACAATTCCCAATCCAATGTTTACACGGTTATAAAAACAATCAATGGAAACTGTTTTTTTTATTTTTGAATTCCTGCACGTAATGTAAAGCTTTTCTATCCCATGAGCGTCAGTTAATAACTGCACAACTTACATTTCAGTATAAAATTAATCATTGTCTCCTAATATTGGGGAATATATTAATATATTTATTCGCTTTGTGTAATAATAATAATTGGCTGTTTAATATGAAAATAAACACTGCTATTATGGCCGCGTTCAAATATTAACATAGTGGGATGTCATTGGCTTTTGGCGTGTTTGTGGATATCGATGCGATGAACAATGTTATTTATCAGGCTGAAAAAGGAAAGCATGGGTCGAAAAAATTGTAATAGTATTGGGATCTTGCTTCAGCCCGAAGGGTTCGTAAGCTCGCTCTGCTCCCTGAAGACAATGTCTTCCTGCGGACTCATTGCAAATATACGTGACAATTTGACTGAGTTGGGTTGTGTGAAAAAAATAGAAAATCGTCTAGCGTAAATGCAAGAAATGTACCATTCGCTTCCGCTTCTCATTTGTCATCGTCGCAGCGTTTGCTTTAGCTTATCTTTAATGTCACCACCGTATTTAGCGTTTAGATATATTTTACTCTAACCGCATCCTTTCTATATCTATACAACAAATCGTTCTCATTAATAATAGCTTGTATAATCGCAAAATGCGTAAATATCCTCAGATGGTGCATGAGAATGATTTATGGTGCGTGTTGTATATGCTACTGTATATGCAAAAAAGTTGTCGTTAATCGGTATTCTTAAGATTGTAGCTTTAGATAGGCCTAAACTAAAATTTAGTTTCATGGAAATGGGACTGCACGTGCACGGAATTGCAATTCTTAAAGCCTCGCATTAAAAATGAAACATTTTTATGTAAAAATATCAATTTTCAAGAATTCACCCAAGCATGAAAGTTTAGAGTAATATATTATTTTTAATATATACTATATTCCTTAAGCAAAACAAATGCATTTTTTTATGTATTTCGATCGAATTTAGGTTGTTCAAATTAAATCTAACACTGAAGATCAAAATTCGCTTATGATGATGCACTTTTACTGCATTGAGATGCTCATGATCAGTTTACAAATGCTTCTATAAAATGAATGTATACAGTAGCATCCAAATTTGCAATTATTCCATAAAGGGATATAAAATTGCAAGCTGAATGCATATTTGCAGGAATAATTTCGACGTGTTGAGTTTACTGCGCATTTACCATAAAACCTGTGTTTGGACGCCACTTTTAATTGAACGTCACCTTTAAAAGAACGCCATCCCGGCGAAAGGAGGCGAAAAATAGAGCGCCATGACGTTCAATTACTGGTTTTATGGTATATGCTGTACCGTTTTCAAATTAAATATCCAGGTCAGCTGCTACGAGTTATGCCGCGTTACTTGATTGAATTTTAGCACTCTCATTTCAACCGATTATGGGAAAATTCGAGGAAGATATTTTTAAATATATTTCAGGTACCCCTATGCTGTATATTGCAAACTTTACCTCACGTGAGAATGAGTCGGTTTTTCTTTCCTTTCTTGTTTACGCATGCTACTCGTATCGACCGCATCTCTCATTTTCAGAGGAAAACGCTAGGCGAGGGTGAAGAGGCAAGGGAGGGAATTTTTGTAATGCAATTTTACAGGAGCTTTCTAGACCTGCCATTTGTAAAACTGCGAGAACGGAAAACCCAGGAAAAGAAGCGCATTTGGCCGCAAATTCGCCTTTGCCATTTTCACGGAGACCACCTGCAATGACAACGCGAGTAACTCGCATCATTTATTTCCAGAGCGTGCTTCGTGCACTCCCTTTTAGCCTTTTGCAGAATTTGACACCCACCAAGCTAAGTAGGAAAAAGCAGGAGATAAGCTCGTCCATATTTTCTCTTACATCAATAGCACAACAGAACTCGTGCATGTCTTTTTCGTGTTTGCGAAATTAATTAAGGATCAAAGCTAATGTAATACTCGTACCTTACCTAACTTACAGTACAATTGAATTCTATATCGAATGAAAGAATCGGCGTACTAATTTAATTGAGATGAATAATTTTTCATGTTGCTTAGTTAATTAGTAGTTACGTTAAGCAAATTCCTGCTTTGGTCAAACAATTTCCCACCACTTAGTCTGTTGAAATCATGGGGCAACTGGAGTCCAGTGGAGTTTTTTGCAAAATACGTAGTAATGAATTTTATATGGTCCTGAGCAATTTACATCATGAGAACACCACCTGGCTGTTTAATCACTAACTCATGTTGTGTCGCTCACCTTTGGGTTTCAGACTGCTTTGACAGGTCGACACCGCTCGATCGTTTGGGTGTGGTCGGAGCATAAAATAAACATATAATAGCCAAATTTACCCGCAAACTCCAGCGCGAATGTTTTGACCACGAGTGTGAATACATACTGTGACATTATCAGCGTGCAAATCACTGTCAGAACAAAATGAAATGCAGAGGAACTCGTGCATATTTAATTTCCTAATCATTTATTAAGTTTCTCCTTCCCAAAAAATGAAATTTACCAAACCTGATCCCTATAATTAGATCTTGAAGGGAGTTTTCGATATGTTAAAATTCAAGGTGGGACAAATTTGGTCGAATTTTAATTCGTAATAATAGGCCATTAAACAAAATCTATGTTATCCTGTTGATAAGGGGATGATAAGATTGCTTGATAGACGGTAAATAGAATACTTGGTTTGCTTTCCGGCCATACAATTGCATTTGTTCAGTTTCTTTGCCCTTGCTGTATGATCAGTTATGCTATACATGAAAAGAGGAATAGATTTTATGAAGCACGTATACAGGTGTCCTGCCACAAATGATAAAAGATGTGCTTGCAACCTGTTCTAGCAGCTGGAAGAACGAAATTAAGTTGATTAAACTTGAAACGTGATCTATTCAAAGCTGCGGGGGTCAGTATTCCATTGAGATACGCCACACACTTGTATGGCCAGATCGACATCTTTAAACATTCATGCAGAGAATTGATGGAGAAGTATATGAATTAAACATTACTGATGTCACAATGAATCCTCATAGATTGCAGTAAATTTAAAAGGAATAGAGATGGAATATATTTATGACGATCCCTTGAGCTGAAGCAGGATTATAGAGCTTCATCCAAAATTGTATTCACAAGATGTTTTTAATTCATTGCCTTTTTGAATAACAAGTAAAATTGTTTCTTTCTTTATTCAAAATAGATAGGATTGAAAGTTGCCCACCTCTTTTTCCCCTTTTGCAGCTTGATTAGAACAGTCCTCTGGTGTACTAGACTGTCCTTTATGACCAGATACAATGGGTTTCTACTACGGTTGCAGTGTGGAGATTAGGGCCGATGAAGCCATAACTCGTACAAGATGACTCGATTCACGCTTTTATGCTGACAGCAGCCGCTTGCTTATATTTTTGCCCGCTGTCCGTTTCTGCTTTTCCAGCAAATAAACCCATTTTACAGTGCACTTTTCGCACTTATCCGAAACTGTGAAAATGTGCCAATGGAATATCATATATTGGTGTCAATTCCCCATTCCATATTTTAGCCAAGGCTTTGCTTGATCTGAAAAAAGTAATTCCTCTGAAAGGATTAACTTCGTCTAGAATGCAATATTTCTGCAGATGCATATGGTAAACATATACAAAGTTGTAAAACCTCCCTCGTTCAGGAAAGTGTCGCATTGTTTAGTCTTCATGTTTTTACGAGTGTTCATAAAGTGATATTCAAAACTTGTAATGCATATAAACTTCTTGAGAATCCAACGCATGATAACTTTTTGTTGCAGAATCTTTTTTTTAGTAAATTGTGAGCCAAATATTATAGGGCCTAGTTACTTATCATAAAAAGTATCGTGTCTTTATAAATACAGGGAAACGATACTTCTGCTTGAATTCAATTTCATTAATGCTGTTTAAGTTCTGATTCACATAATTTGTGATATGCCATCAGTCTTCTGTATAGCACTTTATTTTTGTTTACCAAGGACAGATCAAATCACTCCCAAGACTCTTGTTTTGATTATGAAATACAGATTAATTCCAGTATAGAAATAACTGGTCAGCCCAATAATGTAGAACTTTTTTCTACATAGACCTTCTCAGCGAGCAGCTATGTAATGCAATAGGGTCTACTCGTTTTTCACTTATTCAGCTTACGCGTATATATAGCAAGCTGCACCCAATAACTTTAAAATCGATGCACTCTAGAAAATGACAGCATGATTATACGATGTGAATTTTTTCTAGTGGTTAGTACTAAATTTTGTCTCAATTTCATTTGCTAAAAATCCGAGATTGATATGGGCATAATGTTCTCAATTGTCATGTATTCGCTCATATATATATATATACATGTTGAAATAATATGCGCTACATTTGCATTTAGATAGTAACTTTGAATTGCAAATATGCTATATCTGGAAAGAGCGCGCGACACATGTGAGCCAGCTTCTCTCTGGCAATAATGCCGAATCTAATTTAAACGACGTTTAATATCCACCGGCGAATTATAAATGGTATAAATTAGATTTTGCGGGGTTACACGTGAACGAGCATGTCGTTGTGGTTTCAAATAATTCAGCTACCGGATGCCGCTGGCAATAAAAACCACGTTGGTTATGATTTCGAGCTAAGATGTCGTTCAGTAAATTTCGCGCGATTTTTTTCCCTTTTGTTCTCTTCAACTTGATGCAACATCGAGGGGAACGTGTGATTTTAATTTCGCGTGGCAGCCATGAATCTACAAAGTCTTATTATACTTGCGTACAATACCAGGCGCATATGGCCACAGAATCACAAGAAAAAACTCTTGGTGCATTGCTCCACGCAAATGTACGTTGTTTGCAAGTTATTGTAGGCTCCTGCTCTACAAACACCAAACACTGCTACCCACCTTAATACGAATTCTAATTGAAACAAACTAACTTAGTATTTTAATATGGCAGAATTATTATTGGCATGATTGCACGCAATTTAAGGTTTACCTGGGACAGATTTATCACATTCTCCCCTTATATGTTAATATACTAAGCTTGTCCCAAAGGTAAGGTATCCATTACAATTTTTTTTTACATGGGCATATAGGGCCTACCTCTTGTATTCCTAATTTTTTAGCATAATCGCAGTTCACTTTAATACACTTTTCAAGGGGCAGTGGGGGTTTTTGTATGCCTGCTTCGTATAAGCTATAACCGCCAAATCACTTTCCAAGTATTGGGTGACTTTTTACTTCAATTCTTCATCCATTTTCCCTCTAAATGCCTCTTTAGGCTTGGTAAACAAATGGTAGTCACACAGAGCAAGGTCTGCAATGGGGAATGGGACATCGTGCCCCATGCAAATGCTCAAAGAAACAAATAACAGCGCAGTGTTCGCCCTAAGCATACGTAACATGGGATTTGGCCGTTGTCAACGGGGAAGCATATCCACACTAAAGGCGTGTCAGACGCAAACTAGGCATCCTATCAAGTCAATTAAAATCTCAGGAAAAGAAGTCAAGGCAAAAACAGTATCTCCAAACAGCATCAGTTACGAGGTCTCTGTTCTGTTTTGGCCCTCGTGCAGATGCTCTTAAAGGTCGTCTGTATTAAGTCTAATTGTCGTGGAACCAAGTTGCATGGTTGGTCTTATTTATGCACTGCATCAATACAAGTAGGTTTGAATAGGAAAATGAACAAATTACATGGAGAAACCTGCAGCGAACGCGTTTTGAAGACTGCTCTAGAACTGCGCACTATCTGAACACTATTTTAACTGAACTGTTTTTATCTTTAAACTCACGAAATCCCAGTAATCGGATTTATTGCATTGTATAAGGGGCACTTTCAGCTGAATACATGGTCAAAGTGGCCGTGCGTTTCGTGACTTGTGTTCGCAGCATTCAAACGCAACATTTTATATACTGCAAGAATTAATTTTTAAAGATAAAACGATATAGCCTCCTATGGAATGATTCATACCGTGTACTTATTTTATCACTTCCCGTGATATAGAATATTACAAATTTGTATAATTACTTTGAAATTTGACGAACGATAATAAATTCCCGTAATATACACGCGTAAAGTGAGATCATTGATCCTAGATGAAGAACTACCCAATTAAAATAATTAAATTACTAATTGACTCCAAATTAATTAATTGCTAGCCAAGCTGCTAAAATAGGTTTTAACTCCATTTAGATTGAAGGTACAGCAATTATTTATGAATTGAAGTTGATAAGTCATCCATATCTACTCGTGAAAATACATTTCGCAATTGTGAACAGGGTGTACACTACCTTTATCGTTTCCAAAATAAAATATTAGGCCCCATATAAATAATTAATAGATTCCCGTCCCCGCGCGCACCGGTTTTTTCGATCAAAATCAAATTTTTATTCATTAAAATACGCGAGTCAGATCCTTTTATAGGCAAAACTATTGGAGATTTCGTGATGATGATCAGGGGTAGGGCTTCATGACGAGGTTTCAGCGCCACTTCACGTTCAAATTAATTGCAATTTAGTATAAAAAATAAAAATAAAAACCGCACGCGCATCCATTTTTGTCGATTTCCGGACGGGAATCTATTAATTTATTATATGGGGCCTTAGTTGTTTTCAAGTTAGGTCACGGGTTTAAAATTGTTCGTATTATCGTTTTCAATTAGTACCTTGCGATCAATACATCAAAAATGTTTGAATGAACATGTTAAAGAATTAATTATAAATTCGCAAAAATATTGAGGTTTGGAAGTATGTAGTATAGATCCGTTAGCAGGAGATATAGAGAGGGCCATAATGACAATAGCTTGTTCGATTTTATAGAGTTGCAGAGGCGAGAACAATATATTCGTATTGAATGCAACTCAACACTCGCACTGCAGCTAGTGTATTATTTCAAAATCAAACGCCTAGTCATTGTTAGAGAGAGGTATGATCTCGTACTGGACCCCGTTTTCAATTATTGTGAACTGGAGGAAGGAATAAAAATTATTTGTTCTGTACACTGTAAAAAGTTGGAAATTGCCTGTCAACATCCATAAGCCCAGCAAAAAAATTGTAAACATGTGTTAATGGTTCGGCACATGCATACACGAAATGAATTGGCAGAATAATTAGGAAAAAGATTTAATAATGCAAAGTAAAATGCTTCAGATGATGGCAGGCATTTCATGCAAGATTTTTCTTTGACAGAACTTCGGAGTTGGACGATGGCGGCGTTGTGGAAGCTCTTCCATGTGTGTGTGCTCTGGCTGTCATCCCTCCTCATCCATGTTTCCAGGGCACCATGAAGGCGGTGAGAGGAATCAATATTTGGCAACATCACAGAGCTAGCTAGCTAGAGCACGAAGAGCATCACGCAGCAAACGCGCCACTGCCACCACCACTACTGCTACAAGACAGCCAACGCTCTTCTCGTTCCTAACTGCGTTTTCCACCACCATCTCCTCATCCCAACTGAACTGACATCCCGATCACGTGACGTGAGCAGTAGGCCCTACATCTGTGGGCGACAACAGTGTCGGCTTCACCGTTGCCGCAGCATCAGTTCTCTCGGATCATCCATGTAGAGTCGGTTTCACTGCTTCACAAATAGACAAACTCGATTGTCTTATTTGGCTCTCTGGCCGTTTTTTGCTGCTGCCCTGGCTCACTGCTACTTTATAGATGATGACCGATAGACCGTTGTGCCCTGAAACTCTACTGACCGGTTGCAATATCACAATGATATGTTGCGTATGGAGCCCGTAGGGTTAGTGTTTGCTCCGTGTCAGCGCAGGCAACGCTGGCTTTGGAGCCACAGTCGGCCAAGCTCGATTTCAACGTCTCCTAGAGTGCTTCTTCCTCTCCATCAATATAACGGCGAGATGAAAGGACTTTCGTGCCGTGGTTTGCCACTGTTAGTGCTTTTGGTGGTGATGGTTTGCTTCGTCGGACGAAATTCTGCAGAAGGTAAAAACCAATATATCCATTTCATATATTTAGTCTATAAGCTCTCATAATTAATATTTATTTTCATATTGCGTCAATTGATTTTAATAGCGATTTGAAATATGCCGTGCGTATGTTTATCACAACGAGTGATACCGTATTCGGATATTTTATATGGCGTACGACATTATTTATTAGCACAGCAGCTATCGTTATTTTCCTGAGGGGGAAATATTTATTTTGCTAATGGCTTATTTATTCGATCGAATTGGTTATTTATTTAAACGATGTGCCATTTGGAGCAGTGAATACCGTATAGGATTACTGCTGTGATATATTAGGAGGAATTAAACCTTATATGCGGCGTTGGAACAACTTTCATGAATTGTGGTTATCACAATAGATAATTTTCAAAAATATTGTAGGTCATCCCTATTAAATGACATAACTTACAAAATACTTGACGCATTGTAATCTCATGCACATAAATGACCTCGACGGACATTAAAGAAGTAATTGTTATCAGTCGATCAAAAGAAAGGGACCAACGGCCCTTCAGACTTCACAAAGTATACATCGGGGAGGTTTGTTTATCAAAAGTACCCTAGTTTTGTCGTAGGCTTTAACATGGGACTTGGAAAATGACTTTCTGACTCCGAAATAGAACAAATAATGGCTGACAAGAACAGGACAAGTTTCTAACTGGAATTCCGCGTCTCGTGCATAGGTTTTTCGTAAATAATTACATTGAGGATGCCAAAAACTATGGTACTAAGAAGAGTTCGAAGAGACCGTTAGCACCGAGTCCGCAGGACCAGCGGTGTACTTTGCAACTTTTGAGCACCGAATAGGTCGCTGCCAATGAAATTAAGGATGAATTGGGAATGTCTTCCTTTCGCAGGTCCTTAAATATTGTCACCACCTCCAACAGCAGAGAATGAAGGTGAAGCCACCAATATAAGATAAACGCAAAGAGGACAGAACCGCGCGACCTGGACTACCGAATGTAATCCTAACATTCAGTGATGAAAAGAAATTCAACTTCGATGGCCTTAATGACTGGAATTACTATTGGCACAATATAAGGAATGAGACAAAGTACTTTAAAATGCAGGAGGATCTGTTATGGTCTGGGGGGGTTAGTTTCAGCAGAAAATGGAACTGTGTTTTGTGAATGATTGCATGGACACTCACCAAGTATATATCAAGCAATGCTTGGCACCTACCTGCCACCCTTTGGTCATACTTATCGAAGGCAAAATTTTAATTTTCCAGCAGGACAATGCTCCCTGCCATTCGTCGAAGTCCATCATGGAATGGTTCCCGCAGTCCAGTAGTATTTAGGATTTAAAGTAGTCTTTGATAAGTTCAGACTTTAACCCAATGGAAAATATGAAGCTTGAACCAAGCGATTCTCGCAGCCTGTAAAGAAATACATTGTAAAATTTTGAGCAAGCTGGTAGATTCCAGAAAGACTGGATGTTTAAAGTTGTATAAAAAATAGGGTGCTACGAAGTACTAGTCTTTCGATATTGTGCTAGAACTGTTACCTGTCTTATCATTTTTTCCACCCCATTTTTGATGTACTTTTACGTATTTCTGTGCATGTCATCAACGTATCTTCCGATTTGAATTAAATTTGCCTCTTTAACACTAGAACCGCCACGGTGGTCAAAATGACCTCAAACGCACTTTAAACTTGTATAACTTTTTTTCCTGCTAATATTTTTTGATCAAATTTTCAGACATCTTATATTTGTTGGTTAGTATCAGCTAGGGCCTGTAGTTTAATTTTTTAGTGGTTTTGGTTAGCCACAATAACGACATATACCTAGAACCGCCGCAAGTGGTCACAATGACCGCCATTCTAACACACTATGACTATGGTTTACTATTGTTACAAAATGTTGTGTCGATGTTGTTGACCAAATGTGCCGCAAATATACAGTGCGAGCAGCAAGTCGACGATGTCCAGTTCATGTGTTTTACAATGTGTTGGACATGGCCACCATCAATGCATGGATCCTATATCAATTGTGCACAGGGCGCAAAATATCGCCACTGGACTTTATTCTGCGTCTTGTGGAGGAACTTTGAGAACCACATGTTGACCAAAGATCTAAAAGGGCCTTGCCACAAGCAAAATTAGAAATCCAGAAGCCAAAACGTTGACAAATGTGTGCTTTCAAAAGCTGTAACAAAAACTAACAAAAACAAGACAACAGAAATATGTGCTTCATGCTAGAAACCACTGTGTGGCACTTCTGTTGAATTTGTTGTCAAGAAATCTTATTGTCTTGGGTGTGCTTACTGATACTGTGGGAGAGCTATTGTTGGATAATTTTTTGGTACATCTGCAAATTTCACCTTCCAACTTGATTATCTTATTGTGCCGATACATAGTGCATGTAAACTCAAATTTGGTTGACTTTATCACAGTTCTACCATGTTTATCAATTAATATTTTAACATTAAATGAAGCAACTGGTATTCTACGCACTAAAATTCATTTCGGGCTTATTGCATTGCATTTTAATACAAATAGGTTTGCTTACAACAATAGCAGATTGCTAATTTCCTATGGTGGTCAAATTGACCACTCGTGGCGGTTCTAGGTAGGAAAAAAAGCCGGCGGTTCTAGTGTTAACATCTGTCGAGGTCATTTGTGATTAAAATTTGGTTACAATGCGTAAAGTATTTCACGACTTAGGCTATATCAAGAAAATAATAATTTATCCTTTTTTCCTGCATTGTACATATTTTTCACAGCGTGTGTGCTTTTAAGACGGAACTCATTTCATGTACAGTATTAAGAAAATTACTATGTGACGGGGGTTTTCAATACGTATGTGTGTGGTATACACCGAAAGAATTGGATTTAGCATACCTACTTCTTTTTAATGATTTAACTGCAGTCTAGCAGGCTCGTACGTTTTCTACATTATTTCGCGCATATAATGCTCGCTTGTATTACCTATTTATGGAGGTTATAAGGTTTCTGCATATAATAACGATCTATTCCTCGATTAATGCTGAGATCTTGCGAATATGGTCGTAGTCTGCATAATGTTGTGAATAATTCTCATACTTCAACCAATATAGGACAAAATAGTAATTTGATCGATGAGTACAGAATTCTAAGTTTAAGAAACGGGGATTCTGACTTCAAATATTTTGATTGCGCTGGGGACAGTTTCCCAGTTTTATGGTATTCATTAAATTTCAGTGAACTAAATGCTAATTTTAATCTAATTATTGCTTTTAATAATTTACTTGCTCAAAAAAGAAATTCTCGTTTACTTTAAAAATTTTATTGTGTTTTACTGGCAGGAGCAAAATAATATATTTATTTCGGTAAATACTTAGAATAGATCTGCGCTATTTAATTATTGTTATCCTACACAAAGAATGGTCTCTGGGCAAACTCATCGCAAATAATCATGTCAATATATCACGTTCTAACGATCAGCCCAAATTACTGGTCATTCTCAATGTTTCAGGAAGGACCAGGGCTGGTCACTTTATCACGCATGGCCGCTTCTGACTAGTTGCTATTCGTAGAAACAATAGTCTAAGGCAATACGCCTGGCTAGCGTCTGTTACCTTGGCAGGAAAAGCTTTTTTATTCATATCCCCCTATCCTCAACGTCTAAATCTGATTCTGATTGTGAAGAAAACACAATCGTTAATACCTTAAGGTATTAACGATTGTGTTCACAAAGAATACAAGCATGAATGTTCACGTTTGTGGAGCACAGTTCATACAAAAAATCAATGTATGGATAAAGGTTAAAGGAGGGGTTGGATGATTTTCAAATGTATCAGGGCTTGATGTTTTGCATTCCCCATGGCACAATATTTGTTTTTGGAATAAGAAAATATTCTCTCTATTTTACTCATAGCGGTAAGTTTACAAATTTATGAATGTTCTGCGGATTAATTACACCATGATTATATATTAGCTTAAAATGAAATATTGTGATGTAATCCTCGGCATACGTACAGTATATATTTTAATAATTCTTGTTTTCAAATAACCCTGTGATATAAGCTAAAATACGGACATCAACCTTATATTTTTACAACTAAAAAAAATTCCTAACATTCCTAACATTGAATGTTCCTTACAATAATTGGACGCATGGGTTCAGAACCAGAGGGTTTTCAATTTCAATTTGTAGCTTATACTTCGATCTATTGACGTGAACTTTGATACTCAATATTGCACAATATAATAAGAGATATAAAAAAACATAATGCCTGGACAATTGGGAATAGGTAGTATTGTCACATCGTCTCTTTTCTTGAAATGATACTGTGAGGATTGTGCTAGCTCTCATAACAAAATCGAACATTGAAACTGTACTGGGTTTATGCTGTTGAAACCTGTACGTAGCTAGCGTTATCTGGTAATTTTATATGTATGGAAATTCAAATACTTTGTAATAAAAGACTCGAATTTCAGCACGAATCGTTGCAGAGAATGAAGAGTAATGTAAATGATCGAAATGTGGAAAAGAGCTCCGGGTAGGCGCCGAGTTTTTCTTCCTATTTCAGAATTTCGATGTTACGCTTTCTTCAAAGACATAATCCGGACAAATCCCTGCCACAAGCTTTCGTTTGCTGTTCGCAGGAATCGCATAAAGTATCGTTTTTCTTCAGGGATTACAAAAATGTAACAAAAAAACCCTTCTGGGAGGAATATATAGGAATATCAATAGAAAGTTATATCACGCATGGTTTCCTTCAAAATATAATTCCATTACGCAAAATTTTGTGGAAGATATCTTTACTTTGTCGTTGTATTTGATGTAGCTTCAAGATCTTAAACCGCATTTTTTACTTCGTGATTTCATTTTTTCACCATTTTTATATAATGAACCATTATTTTATTCACACAGAAATCTTATGTTGCTTTTTGAAAACTTCTGGTAACGCTAACATGATTCCACGCAATGAGATCGACTTATCTCTGTAACTACATAGTTATAAAGTAAACAAAGTAAACAAAATTTTGGTCCTAACACCCATTTTCATATCCCTGGAACTCGTAATTTTCTCTCATTTTAATTAAGTAATGCGTACTGAATAATCCTCGAGCTCTTGCTGCAAATAATTTCAGATGTATTTTAAAGAACGCAGTTGATAGAATGTTACATCTTTTGCATGTGATTTCACGTACAGTTGCTCCCGCATGTGAAAAATAATATTTCATTTGTAATTATGTGAAGATATTCAAACTTTTGCGTTCTTGTTTCACTTGTTTTCCGCAAACAACAAAGTTAAAATATAGGACATTTTCTTTTAGTTAAAATTGGAGAGTTACTTTTAATTGTATATGTTAGATAATACAAATGTATTCCCCACAAAATAACAATGTTATCAATCTCGATTATCACTAAGAAATGTCAGTAGCATTGACTAAACTGAACTATAATCCTTCCACCATAATTTTGATTCCAATTTTTATTAAAACTCTTTTTAGAATTTATTGAATGTGACTTTTCACAACATCATGTTGCGCTGCTCGTGACGGTCTTGGACCAAGGTGATTGACTAGATTTGTTACTATGCAAGGAATGGTTATGCCAATCCATCACCACTAAGCGTGAGAAATTAGCAAGCTTTTGTCAGTCGCCATGCTTGCATTATTGGCCTTCTGAGTGTGTAGTCTTTACATGTAGTGTTTGACATGCGCGGCGAGTGGTGGCATAAATTTAGTTCGGTTGATTGTCTATGCAAATTTGGAGCCCGACACTCCGTAAACACAGCACGCTCCTATAAAGGTTAAGATGTAGAAATGTGAACTTAAATGATCATTTATATTTGTGTGATTGCTACTCGTGTCAAGAAAAGTGGATCCCAGAATGGTTTACTTTTTTGATTGCCTTTGCGACGACGTTTGCATTTTGACAAACGTATTTCGCAGTAGTTCTTATTCAATTTTTTGAATATAAACAGCTTGCCTTCTACATTCCTCTGCCATGAGAATATTTAAATTCCGGTGCTGGTCATTTCTTTTTTAGATTTGCGTTCTCGAATATTAAATTTGATTTATGACAATTGTCAAAAATAATTTTTCAAGTCAGATAATGGGCATATGAGTGGTAACGATGTTATTTAGTTTAGTTACCATACAGCATAGTTAAATTAAATCATTATATTAAACACTATATAAGGTTCTCTCAAATAGATTTTAATTTTGAAAATGTCAATTAACAATTAGGTTTACCGTACTCATTGGTTTCATTGACCAATGGGGTAAGCACATTTCATTTGAGAGTGACTGTTCGTTACAAACCAACTTATTCATGAAGTTAACTTGTGTATATTATTAGCCTACTAGGTAATGTGTACTAGGGGTTGCATTCTTCAGAGGAAATTATAAGATCCATAGCGTTTTTTGCTGATCTTGAGCAGATATTGCTTATACTAAAGCAAGGATGGTAACCTTGTACACTCGCTGATCAAACAATTGGATAATAATGTTGTTGAGAAGTAGCCGACGATATTAATAATATAATAATAAATAATGTAATATGACGGAATAAAATGAAGGAACTACACACATGTTGACTGATGCCTGCATGCCCTATAATAAAATATCATATATACATATTCTATTTTAATGTGCGCTTATTAATATTTTTGTTTAGAATTAATATACTGTACGGAAACTGGAATTTTATTAAACCATATAACGTAATGTAATGGTAGTAGGCATACATATTTTTTATTAAGGGGCCAAGGCTTAGTATTATGATTTTTATTTAACAATGTCTTATTTTTATACACAAAGAAAAAGAACCATAACGAGATCCACCAGTAAAACCACACAAGCAGAAAGTAAACAGCTATGTACTGCAAGAGCGAATGAGAGAGCGAGCGAGAGCTATTTTGAATTATTTGAAGCGTTTGAGAGCATCATGCTTTCCTTTCCGAAAAGGGATTAGTGTTGTGGGACATATCTATGGCCATACATGCATCTAACTTAAGCCACGGAGGATTTGAAAACGAGGTTCGTTCGTTTGGAGAGAGGTTTGGGCAAAAGCTGACCGACTTTGTTTGTGGTTGCAAACATGGCAATATTCTAAGAAATATCGTGACGGCCGTGTATTTCATTTGAAGGAATGAATTACGGAATTTCACTATCTTCTGGTGCTGAAGTTATACTTACGCTAATACATATACTAGTTTTCATTGTTTTCTTCTAATGTTAATTACATAGGATATTTCAAATTTTGATATTGACGGTATTTTCGTATTGGGCGCGTGGCATAGATGGAATTCCCATTGTGAGAGCGATTTACTTAAAAAATTCATTAATTGATTTGTGTAACCTGTTCCTGTACTAGCTCTTTTAATGAGGTTCCCCACAAAAAAAGCAGTCTTGCATTTTCAAATCCGGAGGATGTAATCATCACCAGAAATTGGAATCGATCCCTTTTGAGGAATCTCATGTTCGCTGCATCATCTTGATTGCAAGCGTTATTGGTACGTGTTACTAATGAAATACTCCTTTATTAGAGTCGGAACACCACCTCGCTTGTTGATGTTGAAAATTACGTTACATTTTTTGATTGTTTGTAGGCGTATAGCGATTATGTAGATATTAAAGTTAGCGCATTTGCATTGCGGACCCTGTTTTTGCATGCGTTTAAAATGGAGACTTGCAGATCAAAAGTGTAGATTAGGCAAAATTTGCCAGTGTGGTAGATACGACTGAAAGATTTAACTTCTAATTGGGTCATGTAATTCAGTCATAAATGTATATGTAAAGTAAAATGTTGGGACTAAATTTCATTGTATCATTATTGTAGGGAAGACATTAGGGCTACAAATAGATATCAGATAATGATAAAAAGACAATGGTGGTTTTCTTGCGTTCAAGCTTTAAAAACACTGTGGGTGCTGGCAAGAAGGCTAGCTCAGTAAACTTTTTTCCACACTAAACATTCTCCAAGCAAAAAATGCCATTCACATACTGTATATTAACTGTGCTGTTGTAAGTTCGTAATGAATATTTTTCTGATATACAGTATCAATTGAGTTGATTCATTGCGGCCAATTTAATTTTCGGTTTTTCGAAAAACTGTTTTGTTCAAGCTGCACTAATACTGTATATAGTGTAATATAGATAACAAAAACACTTTTTAACCATTTTTAGTACATTTGGTGCACGTATACACAACCGACCTGCTGTATCTCTTTTGTCTACGCACGAACGTTATACAGTATGTATAAGAAACATACTGCTTGTGATGGAAAGATCACAAAAAAGCTAATATACTGAATACTGTGCTTGAAAAAAAAAACGGGGAACGTTTAAAGAAAATGAATCTCATCACTCATCCGAAGGTAAATTATTTGTACCCTATTCCTCCAAAGAAAATTTGATAAGAGAACTGACTAAGAAAATGTTAAAAGATGCCGCGACCAAGACAGAATGAATTTCTCGAACAGAGAATTGGATGCTATAAATAAATTGAAAAAGCAATAGAAGCGTAAATCCTGCTAATGGGTAAAAATGACTTTATTTCATGTTATAAAATGGTTGCCCTACAGAACGTCGCATAAATAGCCATTATTGTTATATGCACGTGAACTTACTTGAACCTTAGTCGAGATGGAAGTTTAAACCAGAATTGCACCAATTTGCTGAGCGCCTTGTGCCAATCGACCTAGATCCGATTATTATATATATTATTTGCTGCATAGCATGAAATATCCCAATCGTGTCTGAATTAATACCAAATATTCCACTGGCTCACCTTGAAAAACTTCAAATGGGGGTGCATATTTCTGCTGAATATAGTGAAATGCAGCATACAATGTATCGTAAAGCTATATTAAAATGATCTGGAGTACATATATAGGATAATTTCACCTCGGTAGAGTACTCTCTTGCATACAATGTATACATATATTCGAAAATTATACGAGATTATAATTGGTGAATTGCGAGTATGCTATTAGACTTTAGCTTTGCGCATGATTTTATAATGTAATATATGGCATACATACATGATGATCCCAATATATTTCACAAAATAGCGTGCCTTATCTTCGTCGCTTAATTGGAACAAAATTAATTATGAATGGTGTTATAATAAAAGTTAAAATGAGGAGTTTTCATTTATTTTGTGCAAAGTTGATAAAGCCGATCCGATAACCACACTTGTTTCAGTTTTACATCTTGGATGACGTGTTGATGCGAGCGTAGCCAGTCAGAAATCCGCAAGCTTGTTTAGTAAGGGTGTCCCTACGGTTTTGCTACTTCAAAATAACAGCATATACTGTATGTACTAAGAGTAAGTAGATGTTTGTATTCGACTATCCCCTGAATTTTACTATTCAAGCCATTTTTATTGTACGTCAAATTATGAAATGACTTTTTTCCAATTTATGTACTATACTACAATCTGCAGTGCAATTTACGGACTTTTAATGTTTTAACAAATGTATTACATTATAAGTGAACATAATCTGGTAAGTTTTAATTGTTTAGTTCTTTCTTATTTTCGTAAATATCAACCGTAGTATAGGTTTGGAAAATTCATGCAACAGAGCAATGGGAATGTTTTTCCAGGGCAAACAATAAAATCTCCTATCTGCTTCCTGGTGAATGGATGCATTTCTTATATTTTTCGTCGGATGTATAAATAAATAAATTTCAAGCAAGAACGATTATAATGAGATTAAAAATTCAATTTCAATCTACTCTGGAGTAATTCGAAGTTACAGTATTTCATTATTTTTTCTAAAAGTTACGATTTAAGATTCGTAAAACAGGAATCCTACCAGAACTGAATCTGTAACCCTAGTTAAGTTTAATATTACTAGCTATGTAATTTTATTGCGATTCCCATCCAATAATGATCCGCGTGTTTACATTTTCTTAATTGTAGGCTTGCACAAATAATTTCCAATTAATTCTAAAAGTATTGTTTTGTGTACAGATTATAGTACTGCACTTTGTGTCTATTTGCTTAAGAACGTTGGTTTAAACGATCAAATGAAAATTTTTGTTTAAAAATTTCCGGAAACGATTCTCCCATATAACTTTTACTTGGTATTGTCTCTCGATCAGCAGTTCAACGTACGTTTGTTTTTACAGGTCTGATATAGTCGTAGCACTAGTAGCTTTTGCGTTGATACAAATAGAGTAAGACCTGTAGAGTATATGCGGTAATGTCAAATGCGCCATTGGGATTTAGATGAATAAGAAAGAAATGACCCCTGCGAACATTTTGAGATTGCGCGCAAGCCCCAACTACCAAAAAATACGAGCAGATCCTTACAAGATACCCTCATTGTGACCAATGATGCTTCCCATGCCAGCACGTAATCATCAAGGCTTTTCCTGTGTACAGTGGAGTTCTGATTATGTTTATCTGACCTTTGGTTATACCCAACATTTTACTCTATGGAATGTATTCGTATATAACATTCATGCGGTTTGAGCCTCGGCTGCTTCACACCGTATATATCTTCGGTTGTTACCCATTTTACGTCCCCCACCCTAGAGTACCTCTAGTACTGTAACAGCTATTAATTTTCCCAGTTTAAAGGAGTAGACTTATTGTTCAGAATATTGGAACTAATTGATAGCAATTAGCGAGCTTAAGCATGTATTGAGAACGTGATTAGGCTGCCTTTGATAGGTCGCTGCAAATTAAACTTCGACTTGGATGCGTGTGGGCGGTGGTTAGAAAAGCACAACTTCAGTGAGGTTGCTCAACCCCGTAATTGTGATCTATTAGTTTACATTTCATGAAACTAGGCTCACCACTTCCCCACCTAGAAGCTTTGGTCTCAGTTACAGGGTATGCATTGTATCCAAATCGTCGTTCCTGAATTGTCCGACATATTGAGGCACTCATATTAACTGAAACACGTTTAATGTAATAAAGAACCAAACCGTGAGTAGATGAAATTATTTCACATTTAATTTGAGACATTCATGTTTCAATTTATTAATAATAAATTTCACAAATTATTTCGATATAAAGGGCTTTATTGTATGGAAATTTGTAATAAATTGTACCTATTATACAATACGTCATGAAAAATAATTTTGTTGGTTTGAATTTGCTACTCGTACAAATACATATGTTTATCGATATTTTTTAATCAGAAAAATTCGCAAAATATTTAAAGTATGTGGTCTTAGAGTTTCATGTAAAGTTTTCATTCCAATTCTTACGAGATGATGGTTAAGCTATACATTTTCAAACTAATATTATTAATTACTGCCGTGACATGTTGAATATAGCACAAAAACCCACAAATAAGTACATATTCTCCGTAATATAGATTTTGAAATTGCTACGCAGAATTTTGAGGATACAAATTGCTAAATTCCGGATGTTTGGAAAATATATGCTTATAGTAGGCCCGGGCTCCTTTAACTTTGCAGATCCATTATCACAACATGCGCAAAGACATGGTTATACGTAGATTAAAGAGCATCTGTAACATTATTGGTAAAGAATTAATTTATTTGCCATAGGCTTAAATAACATCATCTAAACAATATATTGTGGGATCATTGTTGTGTACCTTTCTTGCAGTAGTAACTAAAATCTCAACGAATGGAAAAGCATTCTCTGAGAGATGCAGAATCTCGGAATGTTCCATTTTAATTTGCTCACAGCGCCTCTGGCAAGATTCCCAAAGAACGTGTCTTAAAAATAAAAAAAATCTTAAGAATCGTTGGAAGCGTGCAGACGGAAGTGTAATGGCAAGAGCCAACGTTTTATGATGCAACAGGACTGAAAAAATTTACAGTGCGACGGATTAAATATACCACTCTTCATCCAAAGCTGCGTCATAACGCTATTTGCTAATGCTATTCTGCGAATGAATGTTTGAATGTCGCTGTTGGTTTTACGATGGTATAATAGAAGTAAATGTGAAGCCCATGATGAACCGTCGCCCTATTGATCGTGCCGTTTTTTGTTGCAGTAGGCATGACCTTGGTAAATTAACAATTAATTTTTAATAAACTGGCGAAATATCGAAATTTATAATTTTCGCAGAAATTATACACATTTGTGTATTGTAATTAAATATACCTTTATTAATACGTTATAAACTATTTTAGGCAAAACAGATAAAATCTTATCCACGTTAATAGTGAAATATTTTACGGAATGAATTTATTATTAAACTGTTTCAAATATTACAGAATAAATGCAGTACATCTATGATAAATTGCGGCCTGAACTTGAAATTGCATTCATGTCATAATACTGCTTGTAATGCATGGTATGTATTCAAAAAGCGGCCCAATGAGCTGCATCCCTGCAATACATCTGCAATCGTATTTTGAGTCGACACCCATATCCTTATTTATTGTTCATATTTGATCTTTGGTTTGCGCTAATTTGGTAGGTTGTTTTGTACTGGTATAGGTACACTCACCAAATTTTTTCTTTCATATAATCTATGCAACCCTCCAGAAATTTCAGGTCGTTGCATGCATGCTGCAGGTCTGTTGAAATAAGGGACAGTTTTTAAAGAGAATAGACACATTCACCCCTAACAAAAATTTTTTAAAGCTGTCGCAGGTCTGCAATAAGGCTGTGAATGTTTCACTTGCAGCTTTATAAGGCTGTCACATGCATTTCACATGCATGCCACATAGCTGCACCGTGCAGGTCTGCAATAAAGCTGCAAAAAAGCTGTGAATGTTTCACTTGCAGCCTTGCAGGCATGTGGCATGCATGTGAAATGCATGTGACAGCCAACGATTTTTGTTAGGGACCCTCTTGTTGCAACCAAGTGGGCGGTTACAATCGAAACGCTTGTGCTAGGATTGGTCAGTGCACTTTGTATCGTTCACTCTCTTGAAGTAGGAGCCGGAAATAACACTATATTCTTATTTCCGGTTCCTTAGCGCTGCAGCCAATCAGATAAGGGGGGGCGATAATGTAGTCTATTCTCTTTAAAGGACTGCACGTGCAACAATTCCAGTTTAGTTTACTGCATTCTGCGGATGTGCTGCATGCATGTGGCATCCTAAAATTAAATACCCTAAAGGATGCCGCATGTTTGCAGACGATTTACCAAAACAGGCTTGCAGCCAGCAAAAAACCACAACACAAAACTGTCATGGTTTCAGGTGCATTCTTATTGCATGACTGTTGCAGTTTTGAAAATGTCTGTAATGGAAGGCTCTGGACAAGAAGTGTTCATTTGCGTCAATATGCGAGACAGTAGAAATTTTGCACAAGCTTGAAGCACTTTACAGTTGCTGACAGCATAATCGATACTTTATGGGCCCGCCCACTGCAACCGGCGTTCACTACTACTTTGCAAATCCGGTAATCGCATAGTCGTCTGCGAACGTACAATGGGCTCTGGAGGGAGCTAAGCTTCAAACTCCTGTCTTTCTCTTCTTCATCGCTGACTGTCATTGTATGCGGGACAAGTTCAGTCGGTCCTCAGTCCACTAATTGGATTAGCCTCTCAATGCTTTCTGCTGAGATTAACTACAGGCGCAACTGTATTCTCAGGATGACCGTTCATCTCGAGGTGAAGCTGTACCAGCGCTTCTTGGAGCCAATCGAGTGGCAAATTGATTGAGGATAAGATCATTATAAAATAGAGTCGTCAACAATTTTCGTCACGGGGTTGGTTATAAACGACGTCTACTAAAATCGATGTTATTAATCTGTTTCCATTGAAAATATCGCTTTCTTTAAAACAAGTCCACTCTTTCGCAAAAAAATTATTGTTCAAATTCTTACTGCATTCTTTAAAAATGAAATGTATTAAAAAATTCATTTTTGAATGTTCAATGTTATCGATATTGTTTTAATGGAGTGCGACTTTCATAACCTGAGAAGAGGAGCTTCCCTTGCAATTTATACGGTAGTTGAAACTCAACACCGTTTACTCCTCATCACTGGTTATTCATCTTTTTTTTCTTATAATAGCCAGTGAAATGCAAGGTGCCCAGTTGTCTCAAGTGCTAATAGGTGTAAGGGGATATCCTACTACCTGTACTTACTAAAGTTTAACTGCAATAACCTAAGCATATCACCGCATCATTATATCCTATATTTGTAACTTAGATAAGGTTGCAATACGTGTTAAACTCTCAATTATTGTTCAAAAAATGTTGGTCGAAGAAGCATAAATTTATATTTGCGCTTATCTTTCAAAAAATTATCTATGCATTAACTTGTGACAACGCCATGCATTTGCATGCAATTGTTCCCGGTTTATAATATTGAATTGAACTTCAAACGAACCGAATAAATTCAAATGTATCATTAATACCCGTCTCTACAATAATCATGTTTGTCAACCTCACAGTATCCTCATTATTCATGATTTTGTATCAATATTCGACCCACAATTCAAAATTTTAGTTTCTCTAGCCATGCAAAGCTGCACAATTTAAATAAAGCTCATGCGTACAGAGTTGTACCTATACGTACCGTTTTCTGAAGTATACATTTCACAAAGAATCATCTCCAGGAATATACTGTACATATATCCCAAAGGAAAGGGCATGTAGAGCCATGGTTTAATGTTCTTAGTTTTCTTTTACTGATTTTTTTAAATCCATAGAACTGTAGAAAGTGAGAGCTCGAAGGCAGGAAACCTTTCACCGGGATTAACTTGCTGCTATTTGGCCGTATAAATGGTTCAAACTTTTTCTCCTATAAGAGATTTAGCATGTAGTGGCCAAGACGTGTCAGTCAAAATTGCTGGCAAGATAGATAGTCAGTGAAATTAGGAGTAAAAGCTGCCAAACTGTCGTCTAGATTGACTGCAAAAGACCAATCCTGAAGATCATTCTATCAATTGGAATAAACTTACTCTGATTACTATTTGTCTCACGTAACACCCATAAAAATGATCAGCGTTTTCTGCTGCCATAAACTCGGCTATAAAACGTGGCACATGGAGAAAAATTCGTTCTTGCCGGATTTTTCAGAATGAATAGACACACGTGGCTAAGTATAAAATGCTTATCGCTTAATTGCAGCTCGACTTAAGATTGGACAGCGAAGCGTATATGTAATTAGCCTTGCCATTTATTTTGCGAGCGTGAATATTTTTACGAAGCACAAAGTAAATTGCATTTCGTCTATTGCACTGCGTGTGGCCATAGTCATAAATACGAATTTTGCGAGGAACATGCCGATATAAGTACTCACACATGGACCCAAAATATTTAATTAGTGACAGAAGTTTTCACAAAAATCACGGTATCTTTTGGTTCGTACCCCCCCCCCCCC
>WWPM01010244.1:0-16211 GCA_023279145.1 Glomeris maerens | reverse complement strand
ATCTTCTCGGAATCCATTCAAGAGCATATAGCACACCTGCGGGATGTTCTGGACCAGCTAGCTGCCGCCGGTTTGACCGTGCATCCTAAGAAGTTACAACTTTGTGTGACGGAGTTCTCTTTCCTAGGGCATGTGTTGTCCCCAGGCTTACTACGGCCGGATCCTGCGAAAATTAGTGCGGTGGTGGATTTCCCCCGACCGACTAACATCGAGCAGATCCAGCAGTTCTTGGGGTTAACCGGTTATTACTGTCGCCTCGTACCACATTTTTCGGCGGTTGCGAAACTGTTGGCGAAGGACACTGTTTGGACGTGGGGCGCTTCGCAGGAGGATGCGGTCCTCAAGTTGAAGAACCTATTATTGGAGACACCGGGTGTCAGTCTGCGTAATCTGAACTTGGAGTTTGTGATACAGACAGATGCCTCTGGTGTAGGCCTAGGTGCCGTCCTGCTTCAGGAACGTGACGACGTCCTGGCACCGGTTGCTTTCGCAAGCCAGGGACTAACCAAAGCCAAAGCCAATTATAGTGTGCCACAAATTGAATGCCTTGCCGTTGTCTGGGCGATCAAGAAGTTTTCACAGTACATTGAGTATACTCACTTCACGATCCAGACCTACCATCAGGTCCTTAAGTGGCTGCGAGTGTTAAAGGAACCCACCGGACGGTTGGCGCGCTGGTCACTCCAGTTGGACTCTGAGCTGGGACTACTGACCGTCACATCTCCAGTACCGAGATACCAGAAGACGAGGGGCTCGTTCAGAAAGTTCTTGGCAAGGCGGAGTGGTGCGTTATCGATCGTGTGCTGTTATGCCAGTATTGTCCCCCAGCCAAACCTGATGTGTTTGCGCAAGAAAGGTGCTGAAAGATTATTGTTCCCGCGGCGTTGCGGTACGGACTTATCCGTCAGTACCACGACTCCCCATTGACTAGGCACTTGGGTGGTGCAAAAACCTATCAGCGGGTGAAGAAGCTCTACACGTTTAAAAGGGATGAAGGCAGACGTGATGCGATATTGCCGCGGGTGTCTAGCGTGTCAGAAGGTGAAGCCTTCCTAACAAGCGGCCCGCCGGCACGATGCTACACACGGAGCCACCTGGCCCATGGTCGATGGTGGGCCTTGATTTTATGGGACCCCTCCCTAAGAGCCCAAAAGGACACCAACACCTCCTCATTACAGTGGACTACTTCTCTAAATGGGTCAGCTTGACCTCTCTGCGTACCGCAAAAGCCCAGGCGATCGCAGAGGCCATGTTCAAACTGTAATGTACCTTCGGGTTTCCAGACACTGTTCTGTCCGAAAATAGGCCACAACTAGTCTCCAGGGTGTATGAGGAAATGTGGAGAGCTCTGGGTACTAAGCCAAAGCACACCACCCCTTATCATCCGCAGACGAACTTGACAGAGCGCGTTAACAACGTGCTCGTGTCAATGTTGCGGCCATTTACACAGGAACATGTAATTTGGGATGCGAGGTTGTACGAGTTACAGTTCGCAATAAACTCGGCTGTGATTGAATCGACAGAAGTTGCGCCATGCGACATTATGTTGGGACACTCCCTGGCATATCCCTGAAAGCTGGATGTACAAAGTGAGGATACTATGGTCTCCAGCGACGAAGATCTGAAAGCGTTCGCTGGGAATTTGTGAAGTCGGCTGGCTAAAGTCTACCAGTTTGTGGCAAACAATTTGAAGAGAGCCAGCGACCGTCAAAAAGTCCAGTACGACCAGAAACGCTCAGATCTGGAGTTTCAGGTTGGGCACAAAGTTTGGAAAGCAACCCATGTGTTGTCCAGTGCAGCAAACAAATTTTCAGCAAAGTTAGCACCCCTCAGGGAGGTGTCCGTTCGAGATAGCCAAGGTGCTTTCCGACAATGTGGCGCGGCTGAGAAATTTGGAGACTAAGGTACTTTTGGACACAGTAAACATTTGCGAGTTGACTCCCTTTGTCGAGCCAGTAATAGCCGGGTCGCCAATAATGACGCCGCCCGCACTAGACCGGGGCCGCCCTAAAAAAGCCGCCCACATACAACCTGAGAAGTGCGAAATAAGATTTTTCACGGCCGTTTTTGCATACAATTATGAAGGAACTGTAAACTTCATACATTTGGATTTATTACATGGTAATTGCATTAAGTAGGTAGACGAAGGAGTGTAAATTTGGACTTGCCACTCACTACTGGTTGGCATTGTACCATACAAAATTCGGCAGACAATTGTTTTGCGGAAAATTGGAATGAGAAACTAGACTTTCCAATTACTGTGAAATGATTTGTATTTTGAATATTCGCAATTTAGGTGTAACGATTCGGATCAAATTGGACTTCCCACACCTTGTGGATAACCGAAAGTGCGCTGCAAAAACGGTGGTAGCCATGTATTTGCATATGATGTTGAAGGGGTTTCATGTGACTTTGGCTTAGTTGCAAATACTAGGTGAATTTGCCATGCAAGTAGATGCATTTATTACTTTTCTGGTAGTAAAGAGCTAAAAGTGAGCCGAAGCCAACGCGCTGTGACGTCATCAGGGCTGACGCGCGCGGAGGGCGTGGCCTCGGCAAAAGGCTCTAGTCGTTTTTTGGCACCACGTGGCGTCTTACGCTATGTGTAGCGCGATAACGGGGGGGTTGAATTAAAAAAACCAATTCGACCATCGTGTTCAGCATGCAAGTTTAAGTGGGATTTGACACTTTGCTGACTCGTAAAACGTTTTCCTTGACTCGTAACAGCAGAAAACGCCCAATTTTTCGTAATTACTAATCAGATAGAGTTAGCAACGAAAACAACTCGAAAATTCGCAAAACTTGAGTTAAACCGCACTAAAGTACCAGAGTTCCTGGAATTGTTTTTCACCTAGGCTGTCAATGAACTTGCCATTGACACCGCGCGCTTGTTCTGCGTGTCGGTTTGGGGGTTGGAAGCGTGTTTGGCTACTGTTTTGCATGTCGCCGGAAGCGATGGTGTGTGTGTCACCCGTGGTGCACATCATGTGGAAGGAGTATGGTGGGCAGTGGTCGGCCGCTTCCGGCTCCTTGCTGGCGCGTGGTTCCAGGTGCATCGGATCTGCGAATCTGCGCCTTGCAGCTCGGCTCGACTACGCCGCGTTTTCTCCGCCCGTACGCAATATTCGCCCAGCGCGATTATTAACAATATTCATATTAACTTTTGCGTACCAATTGTTTCATTCCAGGTGTCGTACCGCTTGTTAGGCTTCCCTGCCATCGAGTACAACCGGGCTAGCACACCCCTGACCCACGAGTTACGGATTGGACCAGACCTTGATGACCTGCAGCGGGTTTACTCCCGTGCGGAAGTCTTGGAAATGGTCGGCCGTACTCCGGGGATGGTGTGGGTGGAGCCCGGGTCTCACCGTGTCTGGGCTTCCTCGACTCCTGTGCCTGGTGAGGAAACGTTCGGGATCCAATCCCGGCATGGGCGAAGAGGGAACCGGACGGTTGGGATGTTCCTCGGTGGTCAGGCGGTCTCCTGCGACCGGTCGGCTCGGAGTAGTGGAGGATGCAACGCTGGGAAGCTTTTCTTCGCCTGCTGTTGCTTTTTTGGAATGGCCACCGGCTGAGTGGGGACAGAACAAAACCGACGTGCCAGAGTTCCCTCAGGACCCCGTCGACCAGGCCATCAGCCAGATGGACACCACTCTGGCAGAGAGCGCGGAGGAGGCGGAACAAGCCCTTCCCCTGGCCCTGCCGAAGATTGTGCTGAAGTCGCCTTTCTCCCCTATTCGGAGGACCTCGGGCCTCCCAATAGCAGAAATGGTCACCAACGAGGATGGTCGACGGATGCGGTGCTCGATGACCAGGAGCACCAGGAGGAATGCCCTGCGGTTGAAACAGCGGAAGGCTAAGCAATTGGCCACTGCGCCGGCCATGAAGTACGCTCTGTAGTCGGACCAAGTTTCACCGCCACCTCCTGGCCCTGCGAGAGACAGGGCGCCCATGCGCCCAGTGGCAGGCACACGGTTGCCGTTGGAGTAAAAACCCGCCTCCCGATCCCTCCACGACGAACCGACCGCCACGGAAACTACGAAGTCCGGCACACAGGGAGCATCTGCTGGTACGCCGCCCACCTCTTTAAGTGTGGCAAGCCGGCCCCAGTCGCTCTCCTCGGCGCGAACCACTTCGACCACCCAACGCCTGGGCTCGGATGTAGCCGCTTCTTGGTTTCGCGAACAGAAAGCCCGCCTGGGCTCGGATGTGGCCGCTTCATGGTTTCGCGAACAGAAAGCCCGCCTGGGCTCGGATGTGGCCGCTTCATGGTTTCGCGAACAGAAAGCCCGCCTGGTTGAAATGCCACCTCTGAGTCGGTCCCCGAAGCCCTCTGTGGGTGAAGGTGTACCACCGGAGCGTCGGCCAATTCCAGGTAAGCAAGCAGGCCCCGGGAAGCTGTTCAAGCTCGGCCTCACGGGCAGCGAGGTCAGGTAACTCGCGGAAGTCTAAGCCACTGTCCGCGTGGGTGAAGGTAGTGACCCTGGAGCAGACGCGGTATGCCATGCCGGTCCCACAGGCGAACCTGCCGAAGGAAGGGGGCGTGACGGGACCGGTGGATGAGACGCCCCCGTAATCCCAGCGCAGTCAGAGGAGCACACCCCCTACGCACCTTCCCCGGCCGGCATCGCGGCGTTCGTTGCTGGCTCGGCTAGCCGACGGGCCGCAAGGTCCACCAGCGAAAGTACCACGCCTGGACGGATCGCGAGGGCTGGCCAGTCCCTCAGATTCCCGGCGGGGCGCACATCGGCCCAGGTCTCTGACCCGAGACCAGCGGAGCGGCCGGGAGTCCATTGCCACGGACCTCCCATTCATGGTTGTCAAACCATGGATATCTCCGCTAGGCGTCCTAATTGGGCGTCCCGACCCTAGTGGGTGTAAGGATGTGGTAGTTTCCGCATCCCAACCATCCGCCCAGAAGGGAACGAGCACAGGTCGTTCAGTGCAGGTGCAGGCAGTTCCTAGGAACTGCTCCAAGTCCACGATCGCCACCCAGATGGAAAGAGGAGGCCGGCCTACGCCTCAACGTCCTCTGGGAGATGCAGCCCCGTTCCCGCACCTTTCCTGGTCGGCGTTCACTCCGCAGGTCAGCATTAACAAATGGGTGCCCCCGGCCCCACTAGTTGTTGCTTCACCGCCGGTGGGCCCGGACGGGGGGGGGGGGCAGGTTCCGGGGCTGCGGGCGTCTCTAGCGGGCATCTTGGCAGCTCAGGGAGTGCCCCAGGATGGGCAGGTCCCGCAACAGCTGGCTATCTCGATCCTCTCGGATCTTGCGGCTGCTTGGCAGTTACCTGTTACCCTGGACTCCCAGGTTGTCTTGATGCCGCCTGCTACCGACCTAATCTCCCACGCTATGGACACCGGCCCTCTCATTGACCTCACGGGTGAGCGAGAGTCTGGCGATTCGGGTGAGTCAGGGTCGACGGACCTCTTTCTTACTCAGTCTGGTCGTGTGGCTCCGGAGTACCTGTGGGGAGCACCGCAGCCGGTGGCGCCTATTGCCCCGGTCCTGTCAGTACCCCCTAGTCACGACCACACACAGCCGGAGGAGCTTTGGTTGGAAGCCCTCGTCAGTCACCGAGATACTGATGGTTCCGAAAGTGAGTTGACTCCGGAGGAAGAGTCGGCCCTTCTGAAGTTGGAGCCGGGCTCCTTCTCAGAGGGCGACAACCCGGATGAGGACACGTTGCTGGATCCCTAGGTGTCTCGGTTTCGTGGTAACTTGCCAGTGAGGTGGCCCTGACCTCGGGTGGGTGGAGTAGTGCACTGCGGTGTGGTGACAGCGCACCGTGATGCGGTGAGACGGCCTTGGGGTGGAGTGGACACCTGTTTAGCCATTTTGTGTCACACAGCCATGCGATGTGCTTTCCCATGTGCCTGGCCCTACTGAGGAAAGCCTCTGTCCCTCGGACACCGGGTTCGTGGTTCCTTTTGTGTACCCTCTCCTGTCCTTTTCCAAACCGATGAACCTGTCCCCTTCCTATCTTTGTACCCGTGTCTGTCTTCCCCCGCCCCAATCTGGGACACAAGTTCCGCAGGACGGCGCCCGCCCCCGCACAGTCCCACGGCAGGAAGAAGCCTGCGGCTGTTCACCGAGTGTTTCCAGCACGATCCCTCCCCACTTCTCCCCAACCTTGTTACGCTCTCGTTCGTGGCTGCTGGTTTCGGGTGGATTTGTAGGTGTCGCCCTGAAGTCCAATTGATATACCCCAGTTCCCGGTGCTGGTTCCGACGACTTGGTCGCTTCGGACCTGGGACGGTTCTGGGGCAGAGCAAAGTCGCGGAGGTCGCCTCCCCAGGCTCGGACGAGAGTGATTTGTTGAGAACTTTAACTGTCTGTTACATGGCGTGTCCGGTGAGACAGGCCGCCGGTGTTCTGTTTGGCTGTAAGCTTAGGGGCAACCCGGTTTTGTGTCTGTGTTTGTCCCTTATGATTTGCTGGTGGGTTTTTTTCCGGAGCCTACCAGGTTTTTCTGTTTTTATTTTTTTACCACTAGGTGTAGGGTTGCCGAACGGTGGTTGTTTTCGACGCACTGACGGTAACGGATTCCTGTCTTTGTTAAGGGGGGAGTGTAACGGCCCGGTACATACCGGCCTTACTAGCGGCAATGGCACGGTTCAACCGGCCTTGCTGCGCCCACTGCCCGAAACAAGGCGAGAGGTTGTTGACCTCGACCTGAGGGTCACGCTAGCATGAGAAATGCCAACGCCCCTCAGGTGGGCACCTGTTGGCAGTGACCCAAAGATCGCAATGCATCTTGGGGCACAAACAACAGGTGCGGTCTAACCACTCAGAGGCTCGGGGGGGGCTAAGGCCCGCCCCCCCGAGTTTGGCATTGGCAAAGCCACTGAGTGCAGGTGGCCGCGGTCGTGGCCACAACCAGGCACCTCCTCTTATATTTCACTATATAAAGAGGTGCAGAAGTTTGAATCTCACCTCTCTACTCTTTCTCTGCAACAGAGTAAGACTGTAGGTCTCTTGTAGATTCTCCCAGAGTTTCTCTTTTGACCTAGAGGATTGAGTGAAAACTCTCCTCACTTCTCAGTAGTAGTACACCAAAGTGGGTCCTTGGGACTACTTTTCGGTGAGGTTTCATTGAGAAGGCAGTCTAAATCTTAATATTGTGCAGCAACACAATATTACACCTTAGGTATGCTAGGACTAAGAGCGTAATATTGAGGTGAGCCAGTATTACGGGTTGTTACAAGATTAAATAACATTGCATACCCACCAGTCAGTTATCACAGCGCTGCTTCCACAAAGAGAGACGGGACACGACGCAAAGGTTCTGTTTCACCTTTCGGCTACTCCATTCTGTTGAGGGTTTTCAGGGATAGTTTTCTGCCGGGTTATCCCATGCTTTCGGAGATGTCTCTCAAATTCTAATGGCATACAAGGTCTGTTTAAAAAGTTCCTGGTCTGATTTAATTCTATGGTGAGTTGTAGTGCCAATAATATCCAGTAAAGTGCATTTGAAACCTTGATATCTCCTGAGTGAACCCCCATTGACTGTTTGTTGATAACCTTTTTAGTTCAAATGACACAGCAGGTTTTCTGGAATACGCTTGTCGCTTGTGTACGAATTGCCATTATGAACGAATCATAGGATCAACGTTGTTGTTGGGAGAAATTCTGCTACAAATTTGATAAAACTCGCGGAAATTTTTAAATGTTGAAATTTGATTATGGCGAAGATGTAATGGAGATTGTAGCATCTCTGTGGGTTCATTTCACAACATTTTGACAGAAAATGTGGGAATTAGTGGTGCTTCTATGAAATTTGTGATATTCGCCATGCGTGGCCAAAAAAATTTCAGAAAAGTTTCTGTAACTTTTAAAATAAAAAAAGATATGAACAAACAGTAAATGAGAAGTTACCCGAGAGATATCAAGGTTTTCAATGCCCTTTACCGGATATTATTTGCACTACAACTCACCGTGGAATTAAATCAGTCCGGGAACTTTTCGAACAGCCCATGTATACTCCCTGCTTCTATCGGTACGCAACACCTACACTCGCCTTCCTATGTGGTTTTCGGCACACGCTGGATACTCCTGGTAACATTTGAGAGTTCCTTGGAGCAGGTTTTTCCGCATCCCGTTTTCTGTTAAGGTGTATAAAGCTCCTGTACCGCAAGCTTTAACGTAATTCCCACCATCTGTGTTGACTATCTCTACACTCTTTGGGCATTGTGACAATTCCGCTTTTTTTCGAACTGTCATGGTTCTTTTACCACCAAAACAATGGTCTGGATAAATCCCCAAGTTTAAATCAGGCTCCAACGCTTCCCTTTGGTAGAATCGTCGTACTTAGGCGACGCTCCTCCGCAATATCGTCGCGATCAAGATAAGCTAAGCCAACGTGTAATAACCGTTTATAAGGACGTATACCGAGTCTGTTTTACATTTGTAGTTATGGTTACAGAACGTTTATTCAATTCTCAACACCTATACAAGTTTACAGACACTTTGAAACGATATACGAGCAAACTACGAAACTCAAGCCTAAGCAACATAATCTTGCATGCAACGTTTCTCTATATAGTTCGCGATACGGCCACCGCGCGCCACCGCCATGTGCTCACCACGTGTTAGGCTTCAAATAGGCTTAAACGTCTTAACTCCGTTAGCCGAAGCGCCGTATCTCCGCCATCTTGGGTCCCCTACGTCATAGGGCGATTCCTATTTGTAAAAGGGGGACAACACTGTTGCTCTCGCCCCCGGGCAAATCGTTGTATTGCCCACCTGTGGCGCTATCTGTCACATTCCTTTTAGAGTCATCGCAAAGCTCTTTTAATCCGTTTAGCCACACCCATGCTTTGTGCAATATCGGTATAAAAGAGCCCTCTGCTTACTGTTCAAATCAGACAGAGAGCTGCCTCCTGCATCATCTTTTGGCCCATCAGAGCCTACCTCTGGACTTTCTCCAGACGCGTACAATCTGTGTTCTTCCCACTCTCAAAACCCTTACAGGAATATATAGATTAAAGAAATAAGGTTCTACCCTGAGTCTGTCACCGCGATTCTGTTACTCACCGCGTTACGGCCTTCATCAAGCTACGACACCGGGAGCAGAAACAAGAAGCAAATCTAGGTCCAGCATATACCAGCGACGGTCGTTCCCACTGCGGAGCACCCGAGGTCACCTGCGACTGCTGCGACTACTGCGGCAGACATCTTCAAATCTAGGTCCATCCCTGCATGACATCGGGAACACACCAGCCTCAAGTAACTCGTCTCCCTGGCAGCCACCAAATTCTAGGTCCCTCCTGAAGACCCCGAAGGCGCCTTGTAAAGCTGTACGGAACGCCCGCCTCCTTCTGCGACGTCCTCAAGCCTAATTCCCAAAGGAAGCCGAAGGAGTCCTTTAGGTTCGCCCAGCCACCGCGAGTCGACCGACGTGAGAGCGACGGCCGAAGCTCGTCAGATCGTCAACACCACTAGTGGGATCGTCCCATCCCCCCCGAGTGAAAATAACATTGCGTGAACTTTTAGTGTTCTTAACCCCCGAGGTTTAGCGAGCCTGGACCACAAGAGAGCCGGGACCGCCGCGTTGAAAGCGACGGCACGACGCAATTTGGCGCCCAACGTGGGGCCCCTCTACAATATAGGACAGCAGTGATTGCAGAGCGTTACTGACCACCGTTTCCAGTGAACGACCAGCACCAGCAAGTGCCCTGCCTGCGACCTCTCGTAAGCAGCCAGGACATCGTGACCGCCTGAGGACTCCCCGGAGACCGAGGACTTCGCTGACTGTCGCTGTAGCCAGCAGCTCCCAAGCCGCCACTACGCTAACGTCTGGACCCGCAGACCGCAGCAGAGCCGAACCAACATGGAGCGCCCAGGAGACGCACCACAAGAGCCTGCGGAGATCCCGCAGCCGGCCCGAAGACGCGCTGACCGAAGCCCTTCACCTCAGCCTGGGACCAGCGCCCAGCCGTCCCGAAGACGCGCCGACCGAAGCCCTTCACCTCAGCCTGGGACCAGCGCCCAGCCGGTCCATCGACGAACCAAACAAGTCGCTGAACAGTCTGCCCCGTCGCAGCCGGTCCATCGACGAACCGAACAAATCGCCGAACAGTCTGCCCCGTCGCAGCCGGTCCATCGACGAACCGAACAAGTCGCCGAGCAGCCTGCCCCGTCGCAGCCGGTCCATCATCTAGCTACACAAGATGTAGCAACCGAACCGGTTAACCACGAGAGAAGACCCTCGTCTTCCAGCTCTAGGTCATCCAGAGCCTCAGACCATCGCAGCCACTCCTTTTCGTCCCATGATGAGATGAAGGATCTTCGCCGACACGTCCGGATGCTCTCCCGCACCATCGCAGATATGCGGGAACAACAAGTGACACAACAGGAAGCAGCCAGAAGCTCCGCCGCCAGTTCCTCCAACAGAGGAAATCGGACTTTCGCCAAATGCAAGGCGTCCTACGACGACAAGCAACCCGCCAGAGTTCCCGCGTTTCTTCGCCAGCTCTAAGATTTCAAGACCGCGGAAAACATCTCCGACGAGGCCGCTCTCCGAAGTGTCGCCCTTACTCTTGAGGGAAGTGCCCTCGACTTGTGGCACGCTGAACGCGACACCATAGGCACATGGAGGAAATTCAAACAAGAAATGCAGCACACGTTCCAGCCCTGGACATACGACTTTCAAGTCAGCGACGAGATCCGAATGCGCTTCCAGAAGCCGAATGAGTCTCTGACAGACTTTACCATCGCCGTGCAGGAACTATACAGCCGCATGCAGCATCCTCCACAAGAAGAAGAGCAAGTACAACGACTCATGGCTAACCTTCATCCTAGCTACCATCCGTACATCCGACAGAGAGACGTTGAAACTTACTCACAGCTGAAAACCCATGGCAAGTAAGCCGAAGCCGTACTTCTCGCCGCCGCCCGGTACCAGAAACCTGAGTCCAGCAGCAGCAGCAGTAGGTCTACCACCCTAAGTCACAAGGACAAGTCCGCAAAGAGAAGTGACAAGAAAAAGAAGTCCTCCTCATCCTCGAAATCCTCCTCGACTACCTCGTCGAGCAAGCCACCGAAGGAGCGCAGTCCTGATTACGGCAAAAAGGAATGTACCTACTGTAAGAAGAAAGGTCACCTGCAGCCCGACTGCCACAAAAACAAGTGTGACCAGGCAGACATGAAGCATCCAGCCGCGGCCAGCGACTTCACCTCTGTCATCAACGAGAGACAGAGTTTCGCCGAAGTCTCCATAGACGGACGCACAAGAATAGTACTGATGGACAGCGGTTCTACCACGTCCATCGTAAGTCGTAACACGCTCATCGCACTCCAAGGACCCAGCGTGACAGTGCAGACCATCCCCGGTTACCAAGTCACAACCCTCCACGGTGTCATTGTCGTCCGCGAGCATAACACGATCCTGTGTCTTCTAGAAGGTCATCAAGTCACCATCGAAGCGCTTATAATAGATCACCACGACATACTACTAGTGGGATGCGACTTCTCAAGTACGCACAAGATTATCCTGAGTTTCAGCACTGCTGAATGGTTCTTCGATAACCAGGCCACTTGATACCCGTTCCTGATTCCCAGCGCGCCCGTAAGCCGCGCCCACGCCGTACTCAACGTCGAGCCACTCAGAGAGGAGATTCCCGAGCCGACGCCCGAGGAAGCTACCACGCCGTACTCAACGTCGAGCCACTCAGAGAGGAGATTCCCGAGTCGACGCCCGAGGAAGCTCCCACGCCCACGACAGAACTCCGCCCAGTCGAAGCAGATGTTCTCGAGGACCACGCCTCCCATCTCGCTTCCTCCAATCCGACGACAACGTTCGATCTAGTTCAGAAACAGACGATCGACAAGATCCTGGCCGAGTACAAAGACATGTTCTGCGACACGATTGGTTACACCGACATCGTGGTACATCGCATCGAGCTTTCAACGGACAAGATCGTCAGCGTCCCGTCTTATCGTTACGCCCCCGCAAAAAAAATCACCATTGAGACAGAGATCAACGAGATGCTCGCAGCTGGAGTAATCGAACCGAGTAATAGCCCTTGGTCTTCCTCCGTGGTTCTGGTTCGAAAAAAAGGATTCCGGATGGAGGTTCTGTGTGGATTACCGCAAGCTGAACGCCATCACCAAACGCGACTCCTATCCACTGCCCCGCATCGATGACCTCCTGGACTCCGTACGTGAAGCCCAGTTCTTCACCTTGGTGGATCTACGCAGCGGATTTTGGCAGATAAGCATGGCCGAAGAAGACAAACCAAAGACGGCGTTTACCACTCACCTGGGAACTTATCAGTTTCGCCGCATGCCTTTTTGGCCTTACAAACGCCCCAGCCACCTTCCAGCGTCTGATGGATAAAGTCCTGGGCGGATTAAAGTGGAATGACTGCTTCAGTTACATGGACGACAGCCTCATAGCCACCAGGGATTTTCCGAAGCACCCCAAGTCTTCCGCGACTTCTGCGAACATTTGCGACGAGCGAAGTTAACAGCGAAGCCGGAGAAATGCTACTTCGGAAGAAAGGAGCTCGACTTCCTCGGACACCTTATCTCACCTGAGGGACTACAGACTGCACCTGGTAAAATCGAAGTTATCCGTCACTATCCACGCCCTACGGACCTCACCGGGATTCACCGATTCCTCGGCATGATCAATTGGTACCAGAACTTCATCCCCGAAGTTGCCGAACGGTCCGAACCTCTCGTCGCTTGACGAGAAAAGATGTCAACTGGAATTGGGGACCTTCACAAGAGACAGCCTTCACTTACCTCAAGGAGAGCTTGGTTAACTCGCCTGTCTTGGTTCGCCCCGATTACACCCGCCAGTTTACAGTTCAAGTTGACGCCAGTGACATAGGCTTAGGCACCACCCTCACCCAGAAGGACGCTAATGGACACTACAACGCCATCGCCTATGCGAGTCGGAAGTTGAATGCTGCAGAAAGAAAATACGCAATGGTCGAGAAGGAGTGTCTCGCAATCATTTGGGCAATAGAGCACTTCCGCCCGGACATCGAGGGAACGACATTCATTATCGAGAGCGACCATCGTGGTCTTCAATGCCTTAATAATATCCAGAACCCAACTTGACACCTGATACGATGGGCCTTGCGTCTTCAAGAATTCGACTTCACCATCGTCTACCGCCCAGGGAAGGACAACGCAGCCGCTGACGCCCTCTCCCGATGCTACCAGACTGTCATCACTGAGGCAACTGCCGAAACCGACGACGCCAAGCTCTTGGACACACTCACGCTCGACGACCTTCGCCGCGCGCAGAGCTAAGACGCAGAAATTATGGACATCGTGACACGTCTAAACGACGGACAACAAGCGCAGGAGTAACTCGTCCAGAACGAAGTCTTGTACAACTACCTCCCGAGAGACATCGATGACGAAAGTGGAAGAAGCTTCAAAATCGGCGTACCCAAATTCCTCGTCGAGACCGTCATCCGAGTACACCACGACCACGCCCTCGCAGGACATCGAGGACCTCTGAAGACTATACGTCGAATACAAGGGCGGTTTACCTGGTCCGGCGCTACAAGGGACGTCCGCGATTACACCCGCTCATGTGAACTCTGCCAGAAGTATAAACACGAGCACACTTTACCAAAGGGACACCTACAGCCCAGACCGTATACAGAACCTTTTACGGACATCGCCATGGACCTGGTGGGTCCCCTACCCCAGACCAAGAAGGGCCACACCTTCATCATCGTCGCCGTAGACAAATGTACGAGATGGGTCGATGCCGCGCCTCTCCGGAGAGCCACTAGAGCCGCCATCACGCACTTCCTCCTTCAGAATATCGTCTGCCGATATGGAGCACCGCACGTACTACACAGCGACAATGGTCCGCAGTGCCGTGGAAATCACATCCGCAAAACCTGAAAGGAACTCGGGATTAAACAAAGATTTACTCCGGTGTATCATCCCCAATCCAATCCAACGGAGAGGGTCAACAAAGACTTAATGGTCAAAGTCGCGATGTTCACCGAGGAGCAAGATCAATGGGACGAGAGCCTGGACCAATTGCTCTTTTCCACCCGCACCACCGTCAGCGAGGCTACAAAATACAGCCCCGCCTACTTACTGCTCGGATATCATCCACGCCCTCCGATTTCCAATTGGTTGGAGCAAGATCGAGAAGTCGACCCGCAGGAGCGCCACGCCGCCCAGCAACTGGCCCTTCACGACGCAACTGACAATTCCAAGGCGAGCTCTGACAAGAACAGAGAAGCCTATGACAAAAGACATCAGACGGCTGAGTTCAACAAAGGTGACCAAGTCCTTACACGGTCGCGCGCCCAATCAAAGAAAGGCAAGGGCTTCGCCGCAAAATTGGCAAGCAAATGGAACGGTCCATTTGCGGTGAATTAAGTTTTATCACCTGTGGCGCTCTTGATTCGAATCAGCGCGCGCAAAAACACAGTGGTGCACACCAAGGACGTTAAGAAGTTTGAAAGTTCAACCCCGAACGCTGAACCCGGACAGGTGCGACGTGACGTCATTAAGACCCAAGCCCCTGACCAAGAAACACGCCCTACAAGACAAAGGAAGAGCCCAGTACGCTACCCACGTCAAGAGAGTGCACACCACACCGTCCACTATCTTACCTGTACTCCAATCTATAAGGATGGACATCGCTACACTGCACCTTCAACTGGCACACGCCAGGGCCGAGCTAATCTCCCTCAAGACCCGTCCGATGGTCAACGCCGAAGTACAGACGGACGAACCACCAGTATCCGATTCCACCGCTACCAACACCGAAGCAGAGGAGAAACCAGCCGCCGAATTTCACCGGACCGGTCACGCCTTCATCTGCGACATCCGACCGTGCTTCACACCCGATCGGACCACGCTGCTCATCCCAGCAAATCCTGCTCCTCACTATGTTGAGCAGATGAAAGATCTGTTCAGCCAAGTACTCGAACGAGCCCAGCAGCTGGACAACAACGGACAACTGAAGGTATCCGCTCCGTACATCGCCTTCCTGAAAGAACAAACGGACGACGTCATCATCAACGAGCCTTCTACTCCCGTCCAACAACAAGCTGACGAGGACTTACCGGCTCCACTTCAGCCGAAGAGGAGAATCAGCCGAGTTCCCGGCGCTCCACAGACCAACGAGCTACACGACGTCTTCACAGAGATGGCCCTACCTCCTCTGGTGTCGCCGATAGGATGCCGCATCCCGAACATGCCCGCTAAGGTCTCCGCCGGACGTCAGAAGCCGCCTACAGCAGCCCTGTCACCGCAGAAAGGAGCGTTCTTCTGCAGCGAGGAAGTGTCCGCCGACAAAGCCGCTAACCTCAGGAAGCCGGGACAACCAAAGCCTCGTTACACTGAAGCGTACACCACGCCTGGGTGGTTTTTATAAATTAAGAACCGCGCTTATTAAAGACATTTGGTAAGATTTTCCAGGACTGTCTTTTGGTTAAGGTGGAGGAATTGTGACGGTTCCGCTTTTTTCGAACTGTCATGGTTCTTTTACCACCAAAACACTAGTCTGGATAAATCCCCAAGTTTAAATTACGCGCCGACGCTTCCCTTTGGTAGAATCGTCGTACTTAGGCCACGCCCCTCCGCAATATCGTCGCGATCGAGACAAGCTAAGCCAACGCGTAATAACCGTTTATAAGGACGTATACCGAGTCTGTTTTACATTTGTAGTTATGGTTACAGAACGTTTATTCAATTCTTAACACCTATACAAGTTTACAGACACTTTAGAACGATATACGAGCAAACTACGAAACTCAAGCCTATGCAACATAATCTTGCATGCAACGTTTCTCTATATAGTTCGCGATACGGCCACCGTGCGCCACCGCCATGTGCTCACCACGTGTTAGGCTTCAAATAGGCTGAAACGTCTTAACTCCGTTAGCCGAAGCGACGTATCTCCGCCATCTTGGGTCCCCTACGTCATAGGGCGATTCCTATTTGTAAAAAGGGGACAACTCTGTTGCTTTCGCTTCCGGGATAATCGTTGCATAGCCCACCTGTGGCACTATCTGTCACATTCCTTTTAGCGTCATCGCTAAGCTCTTTTAATCCGTTTAGCCACACCCATGCTTTGAGCAATATCGGTATAAAAGAGCCCTCTGCTCACTGTTCAAATCAGACAGAGAGCTGCCTCCTGCATCATCTTTTGGCCCATCAGAGCCTACCTCTGGACTTTCTCCAGACGCGTACAATCTGTGTTCTTCCCACTCTCAAA
>WWPM01010243.1:0-23857 GCA_023279145.1 Glomeris maerens | reverse complement strand
CCTATACTTTAGCATGGGACAGGTGACAGAAATCCTAAAACGGCCCCAGAATTTTTCGGAAAGATTCGGAACACGTTAATATTCTGTAAATAATTCGCTGAATCTAACGAGACCACCGCGATTTAATCGGACCATTGGAAGTGCCCTATCCCGGACGAGATGTCTGTACAGGCCGCTCCTATACTTTAACATAGGGGGAAATCAGCGCCACCTGGCGGACTACGGCGGAGTTACGTAATGTTATATAACTTCCGGTCGTTCTGAATTTCGGTTTTTAAGCATTATTTTTTACGGCCGATCGATTGGCGTATTTGGTTAATTTTTCCTGCGACCGGAAGTAGGCGCAATGTTCATCTATGTAGTTCGCGATACGGCCACCGTGTGCCACCGCCATGTGCTTGCCACGTGTTAGGCCCGAAATAGGCTAAAGACGTCTTAACTCCGATAGTCGAAGCGCCGTATCTCCGCCATCTTGGGTGCCCTACGTCATAGGGCGATTCCCATTTATGAAGGGGGACAACACTTTTGCTTCCGCCCCCGGGCCAATCGTTGCTTTGTCCACCAGTGTCGCCACCTGTATCGGAAAACCACATTCTTTTGAGTGTCACTGTTAAGCCCTTTAATCCTTTTAGCCACTCCTATTGTATTGTGCTATACCGATATATAAGGGCCCTCAGCTCACTGTAAAATCAGACAGAGAGCTGCCTCCTGCAGCATCTTTTGGCCTATCAGAGCCTACCTCTAGTTCTTCACTAGACGCGTACAATCTGTGTTCTTCCTACTCTCAAACCCTTACAGGAAATTATAGATTAAAGAAATTAGGTTTCATCCTGAGTCTGACTTCTCGATTCTGTTACTCACCGCGTTACGGCCTTCACCAGCTACGACACCGGGAGCAGTCATCAAGAAGAAGCAATTCTAGGTCCAGCATACACCAGCGAAGGACTTCACTGCTGAGCACCCGAGGTCAACTGCGATTACTGTGGCAGACGTCTTAAATCTAGGTCCTCCTCCTGCAAGACATCGGAAGACACCACGGCCTCAAGAACTCGTCTCCCTGGCAGCCACAAATCAAACTCTAGGTTCCTCCGAGAGTGCCACGGCGCCTTGTATAAGCTGTTACGGAAAGCCCGCCTCCTTCTGCGACGTCCCCAAGCCGACTTCCCAAAGAAAGCCGAGAGAGTCCTTTAGCTTCGCCCAGCCACCGCACATCGACCATCGTGAGAAGCGACGGACGAGTGTGCAAGACCTTCGACACCGCCGAGTGGGATTGTCCCAACCACCCCGAGAGAAAATAACATTGCGTGAACTTTTTAGTGTTCCTAATTCCCATTGAATATAGCGAGCCCTGGACCACAAGAGTGCTGGGACCGTTGCGTTGCAAGCGACGGAACGACGCAGTGTAGTGGTTTATTAGAGTGAATCAAGACGAGTGAAAGTTTTGAACAGATTTAGGCGCTGTTTGTTGCACAAAAAATACGATGAAATTCGTTCCGAAGATTCCTATTGGCTGATGGGAGAGGCCACGCCTTGTACATCAAGGCACACAGACTCGCACACAAGACACGCCTACCAGGCCATGCCAATGGCTATCAGGCCAACGCCCATCAGCTAATAAGAATCTTTGGTACATATTCCACAGCATTTCACCGTATTTTCGATATTTGAGTGAATTCCGTCGTATCGATTTCCGTTATTATTCAGCAATTTTGGATTTTCGTACCATCGGTTCTCAAAGTTTCTCGGGCAAGTTATATACACCATTGGAATCGCAATTAAATTTTCCTACAACCCAGCAAGGATATATGAAGTCCATATTTTTACAGAAAGTAAGCCTTCCTTGTAAGACGTTCCGATTTTACGCGGCTAACACGACGCGGAAAATCACTCCGATCTCGCGTGGTACAACCACTGCCTCTGAAAATTCCACCACCATCTTCCCTATTACCAGAAGTCCAGGTGGTCAAATTTTCTACAAGCACACTCACCCCTCTCTAATCCCACCAATTATCCATTTGTTGGGAGAAGAGGGTGCTAATCGGCTTAAGTGAAAGCAAAGCAAGAAAACCTTTAGATTTAAAAATTAAACATTTTGCATAACGTTTGATTGTGCCTGGCATGGTCAGTTATGGCCAAATACAAACTTGAAGCAATAAAATTGGATCATAAATAACATGTGTACATTTCAATTAGATTTTGGGAAACTTTCACATCATTTAGAAACTTTGCATTTTTTTACATAAAAACCAAGAGTAATTTGAAAATTCTGCTACATGAGTTTAGTAGCTAAATATTGATAGTACTTTAATAATTTTTTATTAGCTTTATTACAAGGATAAAAAAAAGTGGAAATGCTGCTCAATATATTATAATACGAATGAAAGCGCCACCTGCAGGAGACAATGCTCCGCGCCAAAGCTCTTCCATATAGCCTTAAGACTCTTGATTATTTGCCGCAGCTTTCCTTCAACCCTTGAATTTCCTCTTTCAAGCGCTTATTCTCCAGCTTTAAGATTTTAGTCATTTTGGCATTACCATATTTTTCCGCTTTTCTTTTCAAATTTTTCAAATTATCGGTCAACGTTTCACATGTTTCCTTTAGTTGTTTGTGCTGTTTTTGGACAATCTCTACGTATGCCATTTCCCGGCGTAAAGTGTGCGCTATATATGCCATACCACCAAGCGGCAATACATCCACAGCTGCAACAGCTCCTGTAAATGAAAGTCAATTTCAAAACAGTGAACTCTGCATTAAATGTAATACTGTATAATCTTCACAATGACGTCCCTCAGAGAAATGTCTTATCGATTTCAATTCAAACCAGATCCAGAATTCCATATCTGCTCTGAAGTTCAAATCATATCAGAAAGTGCAAAGTGATCACATCTACTTATATGAGGAATCTGAGGAAATTATACAGTACTAGCCGTACCCGGCCAAGCGTTGCTGTGGCTGAGCATTGTGTAATGGAAAATCTAGAGATTATAATGCTACACAAAAAAATCAACCAATGATTACTAATTGAGCCCAGCGAAACCACCACATTTTCAATCCCCGTAGAAATTGGAATCGGATATGGCTGAAAATAGTGGAAAAATCTAGGCAGGGTTTGAACCCAGGCAGCCCAATTTGACATGCAGACATTGTTACTGACTGATTCCCACTATTCGATTGTTATTATATGAAAAATCTAATTAAATTTTAGAAACTGAACCCAGCAAATCACCTGCTTTGATAAACCCCCAAGAAAAATCCGATGTTTCCCCAATTTATAGGATCGTACGCAAATTCCCGACCATAAAAGGCAAGTTCCCGGTTTTTCCGACCACTGGACATCAAATATGGAAACACAATAAAAAAACTTCCCCAATTCCAAAAATATTGAGAAATGCAAAATTTTGTAATGGGTAAACGAAGAACCATGTTTGCTTTTCCAGATATTAGTAGCATAGATTATTGATACTGAAGTAAAATATTACATGCATGACTTGAACAAAAATTGGGAAATGCTAGATTTGTTATCAATTGGGCCAATACTGTATGAAATGGACGGTATGGTGATGCAATAATGATTAGCGAAATCGCTGGAGACGTTGCCTATTGCTATAAAAAAAACGCCATTGTATAAACGAAACTAACTGCAATAGTAAATTAGAAGATATGAAGTGCGCTCACTAAATGTACTCTATGGTGGAAGACGCATGTGGTTGTTGAATGTAAATATCAGCTTCGAATGGGGCGGAAAATTGACTTGGAATGATTGTAAAAAATGAAAAAATTTGAACGTTCGAATTTTGGAACGCAGATGCCCGGATGAGAACGAAAAAACGACGGTTTTTGGGCTTTTTCATATAAAAAGGTTGTTTTCCCCCAAAATTTTATGTGCCACAAACCTTGTCCTGGCGACGATGAACCCGACGGAGCAAAAATCATCAAAATCGGTGCAGCCGTTGTGTAGTGATGTCGTCAGTAAGGTCATTTTTATATAGATATTATGTGAACATTGAGATACGGGAGAAATCAAGCGGTGAACTAGTATAATCTGCAGCACTTAGATATGAGAATGCTGATCTAGTATTGATATGCTCATCAGGCGTGAAAGCATTATATCAGGCATGTTATAGATGATGCCAGATTATTGTATACGATACACTGCAAGAACTGATGGCCTCAAATCAGACATAGAATATACCTATACTTGTATTATCTTATTGATAACGGATGAAATATCACATTCCCAACAAATAGCATTAATGGTAAGCAGAATTCCCACATTTCTTTAAAAAATTGAGTTACTTTATACCAATTGTGCAACAGCCTCCAATCACATGCAACAGGACTGATATGGCAGATGGCGTGGCAAGTGCCGCAGATGCTGCGCCGCCAAGCACGACAATTCCACCAGCTTTTGCCGCAGATTCACGGCGTGTCTTGTAAGCTGTAATATCAAATATGTATAATAGGTAATCGAATGCCCATTAAATACTATATGAAAAAACTTACTTTTTATGGAATCCGATAAATTTTTAAGCTTTCTTTTAATTTTAAGCAATTTGTCAGTACAGCGTTCCAAGTCAACCCCTATTAAATCGAACTTCAGGTCAAATAATATGTATATGTCACTGTGCGTATCATGGTCACGAAAAAGCATCTTTTCTTCCAACAACTTTCCCAGTTCTTCAATCTTTCTACGAATATCGTCTACCGTGGAATTTACATCTTCAAGGGCTGCTTTTATTTCCAGTAGCGTTTCATCAAGATTACTTTTCTCATCTTTCGTTTCAAGGTCTAGGACCTCCCTTCCAAAGGACTTCACTAATCCAAAGCAAGCTGAAATGCACGTAAATGCATTCATTGGATACAGGTTCTGACCAACGTGTCCCGCTTCCAGTTTCTTCTTAAGAACATCAAAAGTATTGTTCAAGATGGATCCAAAAAATTCTTTTGAACTGGGCAACTCTAATAAAGTCTTTACAGCGCCTAAGACTTTCTCGACAGCAGACTTCGCAGCAGCAGGTTTCTCGGTCATAGTTTGACTGGTACTACACGTAGTTGATGACATTATCTTAAAAATTAGAAATTGAATGATAAAGAATCAATTGCATAACGTTCTTCAAATTACATATGCTATGAACTTGATCAAGTGTGGAGACCGGTTGCCCACGAAACCGCGATTTGAAACAAACATGAAAGAATATACAATCCAGATTGGTTAACATTTGGTCATTCGAGGAAATTGTGTTATTATTAATATAACTAAAATCTATTTCATTTTTACATTAATTATGTAGCAAATTATGTTGCAACCATTTGAAATGCATTGTATAATTGCAGTTGAGAACATTATGAAAATTACAAGGGAGAGTCACAAAGTAAGTTACGTACTTGATCATAACTCGTAAAATACATAGATTACAAAAATCCTTTTTATTGGATTCTACATTTCAAAATCTGCTTTTCTACGTAATCAAGTAACAAATTTTTGCATTTTGAGAAACTTTAGGAGAAGTTTTGAAAGTTTTTTTTTCAAAAACAATTCTGTCCAACTTTTGGCCTCCTTCAGTCTTATCATCCGAGTGGAATCCTTCCTTTTCAATTTTGTTTTTCATTGGCCTAAGCACACGAAAATCACAGGGCTGTATAGAGGATGTTTAAATAACACAGTCCAGTCAAATTTGCCAAGAAGATCCTTGGTGTGGCGTTGTCACAAAACAGGACAATCCCGATACTTGCGCGCATCACTGAGGATCTTGGCAAATTTGGTTGGAAAGTGAATGAACATCCTCCACACAACCCTGGTTTGTCGCCCTGCGATTTCCATGTGCTTAGGCAAATGAAAAGCAAACTTGAAAAGGAGAGATTCCACTCAGATGATGAGGCGACGGAACTTTTTTGAGAAAGGGGTTTCAAAAATCTCCCCAAGGTACAGAAAATGCAAAAATCTGAAAGGTGATTAAGTACAAATTAAGTTTTTAAACGTAAAATGTAATAAAATATTTTTATTAAAAATTGCCTGTTATTTTTGAGTTAAGATCAAGTGTAACTTACTTTTTGACTCGCCCTTGTACGCAAAACGTACAGTTCAAATTACTTACCTAGTCGAAATTAGTTGTTAGAAATCTTAGCGAGAAAGGACACCTGATGAATTGCAAACTGCGCAAACATTAAAAGAATTATCGTGGGAAGAATCATTTTATTGATTTAGCCGTAGATAAAATTGTAAAGTTATCTATCTATAGTTTGCATTCTGCTTAGATAAAATAGATTATGTTTATCAGCTGATCACGCAGCACTGTTGCAAAAATTGGATATCGGGGTGATATAAACACTATCATTCATTTATCAGTGGAAAATATTTTATACCTGTCATGCAATCCAGCATTTACAACTTGTAACGGCTTCCACCATGACAAGGTTATATTTTAGATGTATTCGCAATGTAAACTAAATTACATGCGATGATAATCAATGAGAATTGCAAAGTATTTTTTTGCACGCATATTTCAGGTAAGATTAGAAGCCAATTAAAATTTAATCCACACAATCATCTCTTATTTAAATGATAAAACTTGCGTTCACAAACTAATTAAAATATGCAGCTAATTGACCAATATGAATATTTGGCCATTGTTTGCATTGCACATGACAATGTACAGCACATTGTAAATTAGAAGACATGCAAAGCTGTGATTGTAGCAATATTGATGAATGGAGGCATTCCTCCACTTTCCGAAAATCTCCGTTTTTTTTTAAGGTGTGATACCTTTTGCACATTGTTGCAACACAAGATTTCGAGATATACAGGGTGAGGCAAAAGTCCTTTGCTCCCTCCCCCCACTCCCCCGAAAAAAAAATATATCACTTTATCTCCTATATTAATGATCTGAATATGCAGTGACAGTAAGTCAGGGGTGCTCTATCTAATGGTGCCAAAATATTTAACATTTGCAAATTCCTTCAAGGTTATCCGAAAGCTAACTTTTTGAATACAATAGCAGGAGCAAAGTTCAAATTAGCACAATGAAGGGGGCATTGGAATTTGCACAACACAGCAATTTCTAAGTGAAACGGAGCAGAGGAGAAGCGGGAACAAATTTATCAGTTTTTGCAATTTCACATGAGATGTGTATTGCAGGGAAGATGACGAAAACCCATTTATAGCACATGGTTTATCCCATCGGTCGATCGTTGCTTATGGTAATAAGATAGGAAACTCGTGTGAATCGTTTATATTGATGTCGACTCCGTCCGCCTATAGCACAGCCGTCGTTTACAGTTTTCCATAGAGCACCATGCTAGGACCTAGGGAACAAAAGGACCACATTGCAATAAGCGTCAGTAATCCCTTAGGCTCTGCCCAAGCTATTGTACAGGGTGTCTCACTCGGGGCCGACCCTTTAAAAATACAAATTGCTCTGCAACACGTGCATCTAACACCAAGTACTAGGGCTAAAAAGATTCATGACATTTTGGAGAATTGGTTGAGCGTAATAAAGAGGCGCTGTACGATAGAGGGCGCCAATATGGCGACCGCGAGGCACCAGCATGGCGAAGACCGCTGTCTAATTCCAAATTCCAAAACTGCATCCCAGTAGAGTGAGGTAAGCAAGCATGCCTTACCAGAAAAAAAAATTCAAGAATATGGAGTGTCACGTTGCTTTGAGTGCAGACGTTAGGGGAGGACATTTCCAACACCTTTTGTAATGCGGACTTGTTTTCCATTAAATAAATGGTAATTCAGGTTCGTCCACTGTGCTTTTACGTTTAAACGTTCCCGAGTTAAACGAATAATTAAAGGGTCAGCCCCGAGTGAGACACCCATTATGGAAAACAAGTCTGCATTACAAAAGGTGTTGGAAATGTCCTCCCCTAACGTCCGCACAAAAAGCAACGTGACGCTCCATATTCGTGAAAATTTTTTGTACGGCATGCTTGCTTACCTCACTCTGCTGGGATGAAGTCCTTGTAAAGCTGTCCGAACTGCTCACCGGCTACCAGCAGCACCGCCGCAGCCAGTCATCGAGATCGCCGTTTTCCCGTATACTCTGCTTCAAGAGGACAACCCACAACCACGACAAAATAAAAATATTGCTCACCGAGAAGTTACCGCAACTGGCCGACATCACTCAAAGAGAGCCGCGGACGACACAGTTAGTAATCAGGAGACCAGAGCTGACATGAAGATATCAATGCTATTAAATTATCAATTTTAACTGCAGTTCCCATTTAATGACTGTTAGCTACAGAAGGACCCGCTTATAGTGTCTCCCGCATACAACGTTTTTCCGCTTATAACATACAAATCCAATTTAACCGATTTTCAGCATGCCATTTTAGTGTTAGAAAAACCCGCATATAACGAACCCGCTTATAATGAAATCCCGTTTATAAAGCAGACATTTCTCTGCGACCCATCCTGATATAACGTTTTTGAAACGTAAATTTGTAGCAGAAGGGGTATGCTTTCTCACTATCAGAAGCGGCGGGGCAGTTTCCACTACCCAGGTAGGGTTGACTGCAACAAAATCGAGACTAGACATACACTGGGCGTTTTCGGCAACTCGTATTGTGGCCAGAGACAAAATTATTGCCTGGCTCGCCTCAGACAAAAGATGGCGGCCCCATGCAAGGTTTGGTTGAACACGAAGTGTCGCAACATGCCATCACAACTGCATGACACGTAATCAGACATTTGTATTCGGCAAACCAGATAAATTGGGTGCCAGACATGCCAAGAGAAGGGATCAGAGATGACGTCACACACTCAGGCGACCCAGGCAGACAGTATGAATTGCCGAAAACGCCCACTATGCACATTAGTTTATGTTCTAAAATTTGAAAATAAAAAGTTCTCATAATAAAAAGCTTGTGCGCGACGTTTACACTTCATTTATTGCAAAAAACAAAATCCTGCCTATAACGTTGTAAAATCCTGCATTTGACTGCAACGCTATATCAAGGTCCTACTGTATCAGTAGAATATATTTCATATTTCCATTACTATACAGGATCTTCCCAGAAAAAATTGCCACACTTTTGAAACTGTAATAACTTTTGACTGGGTTGTGCTGCAGAGCCCACTGAGGCACCAATTGAAGGGTGAATATTTGCTCTTTCCAGAGCCAACAACCACTCTAAAATCAGTTTAGTCGTTCTGTCTATCGACAATAACACTAGACAACCTGTGAAATCTACGTCTACAAGGTGCTTGGCACCAACTTGTAGTCAAACAGGTTGGCGCTGCGGATGTGTTGGCATTATTGTTATGGCTTGTCGCACTAGTGGTAATTATGTGTTCCTCAACTGTTTCAAGCACAAGGTCTTGCTGAAATGGCGCTCATCAAAGAAGAGTTGTCAATTGAATCCCTTGCAAAGCAATCCACAAGTGGCGTGCTCGTCTCTGCCAAGTTGTAGCTAAGGAAGATAGTCATATGGAGGCGTACATGAAGCACATCGGTATGTTTTAATTAAACAAGCTGAAGGAATGTATCATTTTTCAGAACAGTATTTTTGTCTCTACTGCGACATGTTTTGTTCACTCAAGTTTCACAAGTTGTCTGTCTTTATTGTCGATAGACAGAGAACGACTTACCGTAAATTTTCATTTAATACCCCTGGGGGCGTTATTCAAATCTCAGACTTTTGCCATGGGGTGCTATTTGAGATTGGGGTGTTATTAGAGACGGGGCATTATTTCATTTTAACTTAATTTCATTAACACTTTATTACATTTTTGACAGGATTCAATTTTAATTCAAAAGTAAATTGAACTTTTCTAAAATCATACCGATTGAAGTCTCCTTTTTCATCCAGTCACGAAAACATTTTCGATCTATTTTGAACTCCCTCGCTGCTTCGGAAATAGTTTTTGCTTTGGCAGACTCAGAAATTGTGAGAGAATGAAAGGTCGTGCCAATATATGGATGGTCCTACCTGAACAGTGAATGTGCCGCTATTTGGCGACTCATCAGAAAGATAAAGGGCAATCGAGAATTTTCCCTCCAAAACGGATACATTAGCATTTCTACACTGCGACTCAATTAATCCCCCATGGGGCGTTATTAGGGAGGGGGCGTTATTTCTTCCCGGAGCGTAGCGCATGGGGCGCAAATAGGGACTGGGGGGTTATTCGAGACTGGGCTATTAAATGTGAATTTACGGTAACTGATTTAAGAGTGGTTTGTGGCGCCGGAAAGAGCAAAGATTCACCTTCATATTCATATGTACCTCAGCGGGCTCTGTAGCACAAACTAATCAAAAGTTATTGCAGTTATAAAAGTGTGGCAACTTTTTCTGGGACACGCTGTATATGTTACATTTTATCTGGCCTATAATCGAGACCTTGCTTATATTTGCCTAAATTGTTCTTGGCCCGGCTTATATTTGAGTCCTGGGTATTGCTTTAAGGCCGGCTAATACACAAGTAAATATGGTACAAGGGCAGAACAAAAAATAATGCTTGTTTGCCTGTAACTTTTTTTTAGTTTTTGACTGATTTTAAAAATCCTTTCACGGAATGAAAGTTTCATATGTCCAGCACACGGCACAATGTTCACTTCTCGACATAGCCCCCTGTTTTTCCCACGCACACACGCCAAAAGATAAACAAGTTTTTTATTCCGTTGACAAAGAAGACTACCGACTGATAGCGGCACATCCTGCCCCACCCGCCGTACAGCCCGGCCCCTTGCTCCCTAAGATTTTCACCTCTTCCTTAAACTCAAGGAACACCTCCAGGGGCAGAGATTCGCTGGGGATGATGAGGTCAAGGCAGCAGTTCTCAAGTGGTGCAGCGATCAGTCTATATTCTTCTTCGCCGACGTAATAAAAATCTTGTTCGTCTTTGACGCGTGTGTGTGGTAAAAAAGGGAGACTATGTCGAAAAGTGAACATTGTCTCGTGTGCTAGACATATGAAACTTTCATTCCGTGATAGAGTTTTTAAAATCTGTAAAAAACTAAAAAAAGTCACAGGCAACCAGGCATTATTTTTCGTTCTGTCCACGTAAATCAGAAATGGAGTATTACAGGAAATCAGACTTCGACCTCTGGGAAATCTGAGGACATTACGGTATGTGAACTTTTGGATAAGAGAGAATTCATGTCTGACAGCAGCCAGGTCCAAGAGCATTCAGATAGGAGGGCATTCTGATTAGAGAGCGTTGAAGGGTGTGAGCATTGCAGATATGAGAATGCAGATCTTGTTCCCAAGACCGGAACGCATTACATCTGGTTTTTAAAAGAGTGACTCCTGTTCACGGGATGAGATATGCAGAAAGATCTGATGACGTCAAACCAGAAACAGAATTTCGTAATGGATCAGATATAAGATCTCAGGAGCACATAATCAGCTGTGATATCTAAATTGAATTTTGCCCAAAAGTGCATTTTCAGTATGTGTAATCACAATTAACGCATTCCTTGAATACATTATACCAATTGTTGAACCAGCCTTCCAATCAGAGGCAACAGGAAATCTGGAGAATCTGCTACGGCAACTAATTGGTTGCTATTGATACTGCAATTAAGACAAGAATGCTACCCTTTGCTGCAGAAACACACCGTCCGTACCTGTTGACCTAAATTCTTGTATTCTTTCAATATATGAATGCAAATTAAATACTGTAAGCATAAACAGCTCTGTACATCACGCAAATCCTTCTGCAAGATCTGCGGTCAAACTCTACACTGTTTCCCAAAATATCAACATATTACATTCTTGAGCGTATTTTTATCGCGAATACAATTTCCGAAAATGACAAAAGCACCGTTACTGTCTTAAAAACATTTGCAAAAGAGTTTCAAGTCATTCATTGAAAAATTCGAGCCGACGGGAAGTGTCTGTTCAACATGAGCAGCAATGTCGGTCGAAAGGCGACTGTTTCCACACCTGGAAATCTTAAAGATAAGTGTATTCTAAGAATCCCAAAACGATTTCTGAATTACAGATTGCAATTCAAAAACAAATTGAAGCAATTGATGTGCCAATAACACATGCGATTGATTAAATGTAGATTATACAGTATATCTTTTATATACAATATGAATAAAATATTTTTTAAACGTTTTCTTTTGTCATTTTATTTTACTTTCGGGGTGCCCTGTCATTGTCACCCTGCATTTCCATATTCGGATCGTACATAACTCCGAGATATGCATTGATAGTTCTCAGAAAATAATTATAAGAAAGGATAAAGAAGGAATATTTACGGGAAAACTAAATTAGGGGGAGAGGAGGGAACTAAATTGTGAATATTTACGATAACTCCAAGATATAGCCAAACACAAATAATATACAGGATGTTTCATTTATCTTGGGACGACTGGGAATCTTGGAAAACAAGCGTCGTATCCAAAAATGTCCTGGAAGGAAAAGTGATATTATGAACGGGCACATCATTGTGTGCCGGAAGTGTCCCCTCCCCGCTGTGGGTGTGGGAAGGGGTAACTCTAAAATTTTAAATGGGAACACCCAGTTTTTTTTGTAGATTCTGAAAGCACAATTGAAAATAAGTATCTTTCATTGAAAACATTATTTTCTAATCATAACCGCTAGGGCTGAAATCAGCGTAAATCATTTTTAATGGGTTTTGCACACGAACAGATTCAGTCTATTCTGCAGTCCGTTTGCGGCAAAAAGCGCACAATTACTGGTCATGAACACTTGTTCCACTGTTTTATTTTAGTGAGTCCCTCTCCACCTCGCCTCTCACCGTTGTTGTCATTCACAACAGGTGCTCGAAATGACGGCCTTACGCAACTTGAAAGCATGCTTGGCGTAATTTGCGCGCAAGCATGCCTGATGCGTTCCATCATGCTAAGTCGAGTAGGTGGATCTACTGTGTACACCAGGGGTGGGCATGTACATGTTGGTATCCTAAGCCGATGTTAATTTTTTAGATTATAATTTTTTTTATATATTTTTGAAATTTTATTCCGAGTATTTCATTCAAATCCGTGTGAAGTAAATCAGTTTTTATGGCACCAAAATCGATTACTAAATAACCGATTCTGTAAATTGTAATTGCAGTTAGCTAAAATATACGTAGCCATTCAAAAAAGAGTGACACAATTTCCAAGTAGTATTTCTCAGCATTCGTTAATCATAGAAAAATGAGTGTTATACCAGTTGAAAGAGGATTTCTAGTTTTCATTGATACAAACATGTGGCTGTCATCTTAGTTATTAAAAGGTGTCGGTTCAATCTATTTTGATTACAAAGTTCAGAATATGGTTGGCAACATTTACTGCACTGTGAGTAATAAAAAATACACCAACATATTTTTTATCATAGTCATCATCTACAAAATTAAGCAAATATAACAAAGTTTTGTTCAAAATTTCTCAAATTTGTCACCAAACGTGACATGGGGGTATTGAGGGGGAGAGTGATTATTCTGATTTCTAATGAAGTTTTCATTTGAAAAAATTAATTCTGCAACGAATTTTGTGACTTTTCAGATGATTGTAATTGAAACAAAAATTTAATTACCCCTGGAATAAATTTCCCATTGATTAGCTTCTCCTCCACGGACCGGGCGAAATAATAGTTTCTCCGGGAAAATTATATGAGCATTTACAATAATTTTCTTGATAATTAGGACTTTTTCAATTTTTATCTACTGTCAAAATTATTGATGTGACAAGGAGGGGGACGGCATAGAAAATGGCATTTTTGAGAGACATATGTAAATTGACCCCTAAGTGAAACTTACAGTAATTGGTGAGAAATTTCTTTGAGTAACAACATAATTATAAAATGTCTGCTATTAAATTGGCTTAATTTTGTAGAAGATACGATGAAAAATATTGTAGTGTTAAATTTTATGCCTCAGCGTATGTGAAAACTATGTCCTTGTCTGCAAAGTTAGTTTTTCAATGACCTTCAAAGAAAGAATGAAGGCCACATTAGACGGCATAAATTGATGTCCTTAAATGTATGGTTAACATTATTTCCAAACAGACAAGACTTTTTTCCATGCCCTGTATAGTCTATGGAGTTTTTGGGGAATATTTCTTTTAAATTTGGAAGGGGCAGATGAATTTTAGGTAAATTTTGAAACATTATGAAAAATGAAATGTTTGAACAAAACATTTTTCACCAATCTTTAGGTACAAATAAATGTTGTGAATGAGATTTTTTGGGGAAACCTTGATTATTTCTGAAAAATCCAGAACATCCCCTTTTGCTGAACATTCCTGATAAATTTAGTTTTCAGCAAACCAGAATTCGGTGGCTATTTCACAAAAGAGTATTCTGAGTCATCACCCACAGGACCAATAGGGAATAGAGAGAACAAGTGTACAATTGTCTGCTATAGACCAATCTATCTCTATCTATACTGTATATACAAAAATCACCGTAATGACGACATCACTTCACAACGGCTGCACCGATTTCGATGATTTTTGTTCCGTCGGGTTCATCGTCGCCAGGACAAGGTTTGTGGCACATAAAATTTGGGAAAAAAACAACCTTTTTATATGAAAATGCCCAAAAACCGTTATTTTTTTGTTCTCATCCGGGCAACTGCATTCCAAAATTCGAACGCTCTCATTCTTTCATCTTTTCCACTCTCATTCCAAGTCAATTTTTCGTCCCATTCCAAACTGTTGTTTACATTCAACAACCACATGCGTCTTTCACAATAGCTTACATTTAGTGAGTGCACTTCATATCTTCTCCATTGCAGTTAGTTTCGGTTAACAATGGCTTTTTTTACAGCAATAAGCAACGTCTTCACCGATTTCGCCAATCGCTATTGCTTAATTTCCGTTCACCATATACCTTCCATTTTATGAGTGTATTTCATACAGCATTGAACCAATTGATAACAAATCTAGCATTTCCCAAAATCTTTGTTTCATGTCATGCATGTAATATTTAACTTCAGTTTCAATAATCCATGCTACTAATGTCTGAAAAGCACATGGTTCTTCGTGTACCCATTACAAACTTTTTCATTCCTCAATATTTTTGGAATTGGAAGTTTTTTTTATTGGGTGCGTTCGGCAATCTCAGACAAGTCACGGATATCTTAAAGAACTCTTGTTTTTCGTCAAAATTGCGTTCAGCAATCACAATTTCAAGAAACTTCATAAAAAAATTAGCGTTCGGCAATGACCATTTTGTCAGATAATCTTAAGCCAACTTGATGTTTCCCGAGAGCAACATCAACTTGGCTGACTTATCATGGCGGCCTTCTGATTTGCCCATGGCAGGGCGCCATTAAATGCGAAAGGGCGTGCCGTGGGCGTGGCAGTCTGAAAATCGCCACCTCATTGGTTGTTGTATGCCGTTAACAAAAATGACTGAACGCATCGGAGTTTTGTTTTACAAAGACGCTTTCATTTACGGAATACAAATGAAAAATTTGAAAGAAATGGGCATTTAGTGCTCGGCCAATATTCGTTTGATGTCTGAAGATGTTATGAAGCTCAAGTCAAGGTATGACGTCACAACATATCTGACTTTCCGAAACTGGCTTTATTTGCCGATCGCACCCATTGTGTAGCCATATTGATGGCAACACATGGTTCAGGGCACTTCATATAATCGATGACAATTGCGCGGCTTCACCGGGTTCGAGGCGCGGCCTAGCCTCTCAACATGGTCACAGAAATTGCAAGCCTGTTGCCGAAGTTCATGTTGCCAAAGTTCCAGTTGCCAAAATGTCTTTTGCAAAACCGGTTCTCTCCCAATATTCTTTCTGCGAATGTGCCTTCTGCCAAAGTGGCTTTGCGAAATTTCTTTCTGCGAAAGTGCCGTATACGCAACAGGTTCTTCAGTACATCCATCCCTTTGCTATTCCCAATGTTACGCAGAGCGTGCGGTGGTCGGGAAAACCGGTAATTTTTCATCAATTCTGCTGGACCAGGAACTTGCCTTTTATGGTCGAAAGTTTGCGTACGATCCTATAAATTGGGGAAACATCGGATTTTTCTTGGGGGTTTATCAAAGCAGGAAATTTGCTGGGTTCAGTTACTAAAATTTAATTGGATTTGTCATATAATAACAAAATCGAATAGTGGGAATCTGTCGGTTACACTGTCTGCATGTCGAATTGGGCTGCCTGGGTTCAAACCCCTGCCTAGATTTTTTTCCCATTTTCCGCCATATCCGATTTCTACGGGGATTGAAAATGTGGAGGTTTAATTCCCTGGTCTCAATTAATAATATAATTATTGCTTGAATTTTTTGTATAACATTATAATCTCAATATTTTTCCATTACATAATTTTATGATCTGATTTTATTTCTTCAATTCAAGTTTGTATTCCCACAATTCTGGCATCATACATTATGCACAATTGTGTTTTTTAATATAAATATTTTCTAGCTTTGCTTTTGCTTAAGCCAATTAGCACTATCTTCTCCCAACAAATGGGTAATTGGCGGGATTAGAGAGGGGTGAGTGTGCAAGTAGAAAATTTAACCACCTGGACTTCTGGTATAAGGAAAACAATTTATGAAGGCATAGAGGAGAAAATCTTTAAATTTTTCCCACCAGAGTTCCCCTAACGCAGTGTCCCTAAACCAGTACCGAGCTCTCAGCAATGGGCTCTATGGGAGTTGCATACTCTCCCCTTTAATAAATATAAGTTTTATGAAGAGTGGATAAATATATTTAATATGAAAATATCCACAAGTGTATTCTTTATTTTTTAAAAATGCAAAGTACGTCTCAAATGATTACTACTACTCGAAAAATGCAGGCAATTTATATTTCATATAATAATTAGTTTCCACTTTTCAAAATCTACTTTTCTACGTAATCACACAACAAGGCTTTTAAGTACCTTTTTCAATAATCCTGCATACAGTCCTGAGTTGTGGTATCGTCCCCAAACGCTTAGGTTTTTAAGTAGGACATACATAAAATGTGTCATCCATAATTCATGCTCCCCACATCTTTCCATTGATCATTCATTACGAGTTTCTAATAAAGATGTGGGGGAGCATTAATTATGCATGTCACATTTTATGAAGGTCCTACTTAAAAACCTAAAGCGTTTCGGGACAAAGATTTATAGGCACATTATGTCGTTTTTTTCATGCAGGGAATTCATCTATATTCAGTATATTGACCATGAATTTAGAGACACCCTGTATATACACACAATTGGAAGCTTGAGTATACATACACGGTACATCAGGGAGCGTCCATAAATGACGTCATGCATAGAAGGGGGAGGGAGGTCATGATAGAACCATGACAGCCAATTACATGGGGGAGGGGAAGGGTCTTCCCTTCACATGACGTCATCTTGCTATTCTCAAGCTTAGAAAATGCTTCATTTCCAGTCACCAATATGGATGATTACCGTAAATCCGGGACAATAAGCCTGTCTCGAGAATACACCGGTCTCGTAAATAAGCCGGTTTAAACAAACAAAATTTGAAAAATAAGCCGGTCTTGAAAATAAGCCAAAAAAAGAGCTACCCAATCTACACGTCTAAAAGATTAAATAATCCTAAAAAAAACCTAAATTCACTGCACAATTCTCATTTCAATTCATTAAAATCACGAAATAATCATTTCTTACAAATTTCATTGAGCATAAGATATTGAGATTTGCATATTGTGTTAATAATATCAAGTCACCAAGGATTCGTTTAACAAAATAAACCGGTCTCGAAATTCAGCCGGTCTCGTAAATAAGCCTGGTCAAAAAGGAAAAATTAAAAAAATAAGCCCGGGCTTATTACCCCGGATTTACGGTACATGAACCCGGTATGGGAAAGTGAGAATAATCTTTTGTGCTTTAATAACCAACATACAGTCCTCCCTTGATAATCCGGCGCATCCGGTAATCCGGCGTTTTTTTGGCCTCCATCATGAAATTTTTTTTCGTACATTTGTCAGAAGGAAGACGTTTATTATCGCTGTGCGCGATGTTGTGTCTTGTAGAATTTAAGTTAACTCGTTCTTATGACCTCTACCTGCAGCTTCGTCTATAATTATTGTTATAAAACAAGTGAATTTGTCCGTTATTGGTATTGTTTCATATCTTTAATCTTCAACCTTCAATACAAAAGTGCATCATACATACCCTATACATATGCTATGTGTACAAAATAATATACAGTTTCGGCTGTCAAAATGCGTCATTATTAGTAATTTTCCGGCGTTTTCGATAATCCGGCGGGGGGCTGGTCCCATATCTGCCGGATTAACGAGGGAGGACTGTATTTTGTAAGTATTTCTATATTTGATTTTTCAATATCAATAAACAGATAAGCAGTATAAACTCCTCGTTTCAGTATTTGCATATGCAGTATTAAATCAGATGCAATTCAATGTGACATGACATAGGTGGGGGGGGGGGGCAAAATGTTGCATGACAGGAAAATGACATGAAGGAGGGGTAGGTCTAAAAATACGTTTTTTTTGCATGTGACGTCATTTATGTATGTTCCCTCACGGTCTCGGAGTAAAATTTACGCCTTCGTGAGGTTAAGGTTTTCATAATTGGTCGGTTTGCTCTTCAATTCCATAAATTCTTGTTGGTCCTTCAAAAACTGAGCTTCCAAGAGCTCATTCTTCTTTCTTAACTCCATACTCCTATTGGCATTCCCATAACGTTTCAGAGTATCTTTTAATGTTTCCAATTCATTGTTCATCTTTCCCATTTTGTCATCAACTTGTTTGTACTGTCCTTGGACATTCTCTGCATACGCCATCCCATCATGCAAATTGTACGCTATCCCCACAGCTGCAAAATTTGCAAAACAATGAATTCTGCATTAATTACAAGATAATCTGTGCAATGGTGTTCCTTACGGAAATGTCTTCTCAATTAAGGTATGTGTACCAAATAAGGCCACGCTAACGTTTAGTAATTTATTTAAACCTGTTGCAATAGATATTAAATCGTATAACTTGCGACGAATGTCCTTACAAATAAACGTTTAAGAATTTATTGGTAATAAGTGGTTACGTGTTTGTGCAAAGTGCTTGTCGATCGGCAGCGAAAGAGGAAAGTAGTGCGTGTGGCCTTATTGAGGACATGTGGTCTTAATAAGGCCACCTGCAAATTCATGTGAGAAACACATAATCCTTAATGACCAGAACTTTTAATGAAATATACTTTTTTTTATAATGGTTGTAATTTCCATTTCAATCATGAAGCTATTGTTTCTATTTATCCGTTATTGCTATCAAGTTATAACAACTTACACATACTTTTTTGTAAGTAACTTACTAAATACAAGGCCGGCTGTATTCCCAATAAGGCAACCATGTGGCCTTATTGGGAACACATCAGTTCGGAATTCAAACGCCCATTGTATGGGTCATAAGGCCTAACCCATCATTTTGGTATATAATTTCCTGAAAGAGAAGTAAATTCAGCCACCTTGTTTCGCATTGGTGAGTGCGTACACATCGTAAACAACCAGTATACACACTTACTGCTATACCTGTCGAATTTCTCTAATAGTAAGCTGGAAATACGCCACTGGCCTTATTAAGAGCATTATTTCCTTAATTGGTACAAGTACCTTACAATTCAATTTACTAGATCCAGAATATCAGATCTGCTCTGAAGTTCAAATTATATCAGAAAGGGCAAATTGAATCAAATCCCACTAATGGTATATGGGTAATCTGAGGAAATTATAGTGCATATGAACATTGAAATACAGAAGAAATCAAGTTCTTCCCTCAACAGTCTAATTTCCTCTTGGTCCTTCAAATTCTGAGTTCCCAAGAGCTTATTCTGCTTATTTAATTAACTCTTTCTTCCCTCTGGCCTTACCATGCACCTTCATGACTTTTCTCATTTTTTCAACCTCAGGTTCCAAATTCGCTCGTTTTTCATTTTGTTGTCCGTGCTGTTTTTGGACACTCTCTACGTATGCCATTTCCCGGCGTAAAGTGTGCGCTATATATGCCATACCAGCAAGAGGTAATACACCCACAGCTGCAACAGCTCCTGTAAATAAAAGTCAATTGCAAAACAGTGAACTTTTATGGAAAAGTCTTATCGATTACAATTCAAGTCATCAGATCCAGAATTCCATATCTGCTCTGAAGTTCAAATTACATCAGAAAGGGCAACGTAAATCACATCTCATTTATATGGGGAATCTGAGGAAATTATAGTATATGACCATTGAGATACGGGCATAGAAATATGATATGCGAGCACTTAGATATGTAAGTCAGGCGTGAAAGCATTACATATATCAGGCATGTTATATAGTTGATGCCAGATTATTGTATACGATACACTGCAGGATCAGATGGCCTCAAATCAGACATAGAATATACCTATACTTGTATTATCACATTGCTAACGGATAAAAAATCACATTCCTTACAAATAGCAGCGCCTAATTTATTAATGGAAAGCAGAATTCCCACATTTCTTGGAAAAAAAAATGAGTTACTTCATACCAAATGTGCAACAGGCTCCAATCACAGGCAACAGGACTGATATAGCAGATGGTGTGGCAAATGCCGCAGATGCTGCGCTGCCAAGCACGGCAATTCCACCGGCCTTTGCCGCAGATTCACGGCGTGCCTTGTAAGCTGTAATATTAAATATTTATAATAATCGCATTGCTATTAAATACTGTATGAAAAGACTTACAATCTATGGATTGCAATCCCTTTTCAAGCTTTCTTTTAATTTTAAGCAATTTTTCAGTACAGCTTTCCAAGTCAACCCCTATTAAATCGAACTTCAGGTCAAATAATATGTACATGTCACTGAGCTTATCATGGTCATGCATAATGATCTTTTCTTCCAACATCTTTCCCAGTTCTTCAATCTTTCTACAAATATCGTCCACCGTGGAATTTACGTCTTCCAGGGCATTTTTTTTTCCCAGTAGCATTTCATCACGAATACTTTTCTCAGCTTTATTTTCCAGGTCTAGGACCTCCCATTGAAAGGACTTCACTAATCCAAAGCAAGCTGAAATGCACATAAATGCATTCATTGGATACAGATTCCGACCAACGTGTCCCGCTTCCAGTTTCTTCATAAGTACATCGAAAATATTGTTCAAGACGGATCCAAATAATTCTTTGGATTCGCTCAGAATTTTTAAAGCCTTTATAGCTTCCAAGACTTTGTCGGCAGAAGATTTGTCGGCAGCAGATTTCTCGGCCATAGTTTGACTGGCACTAGATAATGACATTATCTTCAAAATTTTAAATTTAATGATGTTCTTCAAATTATATGTGCTGTGAAGAGTGTCAAGTGTGGAGACGGGTTGCCCACGAACAGCAATGTGAAACTAGCATGAAAGAATAAACAATTCAGATTGATTAAAATCAGGTCATCCGAGGAAATCGTGCTATTATTAATGGAACTAAAACCTAATTCCTTTTTATATTAATGTATAGCAAATTATGCCGCAACCATTTGAAATGTGTGGTATAATTGTAGTTGAGGACGGAAATTACAATTTAGTTTTCAAGTCGTCAGAACATTGGAGAGCAGTGCAGGGTTTAATTTAAAGACAGCAGAACATGTATGGGGGTGTTTCGAGGTGGTGAGTAAAAGAGCAGGGAAGGTTACAAAAAATTTTGAATTTTGAGGGGACGGAGGTAATAATATTAAAAAAAACAAAGATAGAGATGAATGCATTTAACTACATCTGACCAAGGAACCATCCAAACTTGTAATTTACTTTGAGGATGAAATTTCGAAGGATGTTAGGGGAGGCTGAGTGGATCACACACGTGCAATTTTAGATCTGACCTCTAAGGAGGAGCGGAGATACAGCGGTTTTTTAGGGCACAAATTGGGTAAAAATTTCATCGTCAAAGTAAAATACTGTATATCAAGTTCGGATGGTTCCCTTGTGAGATAAGAGATTGACAGGCAGGTGGTTGAGAGAAAGAAGGTTGGAGACATGGGGTGTGCAATGTTATATTTCATGTGACACCAGGTGCGGTATCATTAGGGGCGTTGCTTTAACTGGTTTTGTATGCAGTTGCGCCCTCAGGGGATTGAGTGGCGATTACTTTTGTGATACGAGTCGGTGATGTTCAGACAGTGGAATAAAGCAGTTGAAATACTACAGGGTGCATGATCGAAAGAAGTATATTCACACTTATTTAATACCCCGTTCACACATAGCATTTAGTTGCCGACTATAATCCTCCCAACGCAGCTTGATAAAAATTCCGACCAATCAAGGAATAGCAGCTTATGGATTACTTACTTATGGCGCTCTTTCGTCCAGGAACTTTTTGACATCAATGTGACGCTACATCGGCGCGCCTGGCCGGGAGAGGCCAATTGCGCATCAGAAACCTGCTTTTAGCCACACCCCTTTATCAAGCTGCGTTGGGAGGATTATAAATGGTTAGAGGCCGTTAAGCTTAAGCAGGTGCGAACTCAAGCAATTCCGTAATTTACAACTAAATTGGTAGTTGGCAACTATCTTAGCCGAGTTTTCATAGATTAGTGAGTTTAGCAGTGCATTTTGGGATTGAAAAGACATCGGTAGTTCGATACTCATCTCTATACCGATAGTTCTCTTCCTGCAGCTTGCTCCACAATTAAATGTAGTACATTTAACAAAAGCTCGACTATTTCCACTTGCAGGATGATGTAGTGTAATCAAAATTTCATAATAAATTCGTCGAAATCTGATGAGTCTGCCATTTTCTTTGCACGAAAAAGCACGTCATAATTGCGAATAGGATACTATGTGTAAACGCAACTACAATTAGCTTCTCGATTATCTTGAAAGGTATTACGTTAGTGGCTACTAAGTTAATAGGGAGTTAGAGCTTTCGCCGTAACCGTGAGTGTGCGCGTGAGAGTAAGCGTGAGCGTGGATTGCACGGGAGCTTTAACGGATGCTCCGCCCAGTTTTGCGTGGCCACGCCTATTACACCCGTACGCCACGTTTACGGTGTCGCTAGTTAGAGCGCCAACGACCGCAGCGTAGGGGTAAGTGTAGCTCCTCCCCCTTTTCGTGAAATTTCCGTCTCACGCGCCCGTAGGAGCAGAATCTGGCGTGAGTATCTCGTTTCTACGGAGCCCCACCGCAACACGTGGCGTACGTTTTACGCTACTCTGACGCTCCGGATGACGCGCTCTAACTGCGAGGACGTAAACGGTCGAGTCGCCGTGCAATTTACGCTTGCGCTCACGGCCACACTCACGCGAGGGGAAAGCTCTAACTCCCTAATAGCCATTAGCGCATGTGTGAGCATGGTATTAGGGAGTTAGGGCAAACCATCGTAAACGCGGGAGTTAACGTGGGAGTTAGCGTGTGCGCGAATTTCACCGAGCAGCTACGCATGCTCCGCCCAGTTTTGCTTGGCCACACCCATTTCAGCCGTACGCCACGGTCACGGCGTCGCAGTTAGGGCGCCATCAAACGCAGCGTAGGTTACACGTAGGGCTCCTCCCCTTTTTCGTAGAATTTGCAGCTTACGCGCCGTAGCGTCAAAAATTTGGTGTGAGTTTCCTGGTTTTACGTTGCGCGCAACACGTGGTGCAAGCACACACACTCACGCAGGGGAAAGAGGGGAAAGCCCTAACTGAAGCGTCGTAGCCGTCCGAGTTGATGCGAACACGCCAACTCCCACGTTAACTCCGGCGTTTACGATGGTTTGCCCTAACTCCCTATTAGATGGCGTCTTTAGTTATATTGTTTAGATGAAATGTAATCATTTCCATATTTTGGAATAAATAGATCCTTCTATATCAATAGCTATAAATGAATATTATTTGTCATCCATTTTACTTCTACGACAAGAAAGTAAAATGTGGATTCCTTCTTCATGAATCCATACATCATTTCAATGAGGCAATAATTAATAATACATAAGGGATCATCCATAAAATACGTTCGCTAAAATCGCTGAAATTTGGACCCCTC
>WWPM01010207.1:0-48521 GCA_023279145.1 Glomeris maerens | reverse complement strand
CCCCCCCCCATTAAATGGCGTCATTGCTCATGTGCACTATGCACTTAGCATAAAAGCACATATAACACGATCTATTCAGAAAAATTGTCCTTCAGCAAGGGGCTATTCCACTTGATAAATATAACAAATTTACCTCAAAAAATATGTACCGGTAAAGGAACGCAACGTTTAAAGTCAGTGATTGCTTTTTCATAAGTTTGTTTCTTTCGGATTATACTTTTATATATTATTTAAAGGGTGCCAATATCTGACATACATTAAAACCAATTGAATGTGTTACTTAATCTGAAATAGCTATCAATTCACTGCACAACCATTTCAGTGTGCTTTTTTTATTTATATAAAAAGAACTTGTCATCCATATTCTTGCAAAAATACTGCAATACAGTAGGACCCGCTTATAGCGTCTCCCGCTTACAACGTTATTCCGCTTATAACATACAAATCCAATTTAACAGATTTTCAGCATGCCAACAAAAAAAAGTCCGCATTTAACAAATCCCGCTCATAATGTTGAAAAATCTTGCATTTGACCGCAACGCTATATTGAGGTCCTACTGTACCGTTATTTCAGCCTGAACCACCTCTTACTTACATTTTGTTTGCGTCCAGAAATACTGTATGAACTATATATTAATCATATAAGCCTATTGATTTCCTCATTTTTCCTCGCAAAAAAGAAATAATAAAGGTGAACCGAATGCATCAAAATGCAATAAGCTCATTTTTTCGTTAAATATTAATGCACCTGAAGGCAAACATTTTGCATGTCCCCGTAACATTTCACGTAGGTAATTTTTACATCCCATTTTTTGGCGTGCCATTTAATTGACAAGCCAAGACAGTAACGGCTGGATCACGTAAAAGGATGGTACGTTTCATTTTAAGCGGCAGTAACTGCCATGTTGTGTAGAAAACGGGTCACTTGACTATATGTAATAAAATATCTGCAAATTTATGTATACATGTTGCAAAAATAAATAATTGTAAAACAATTTGAACTTTGAAATATTTTCAACTGGATTGGATGCCAATATTAAATTACATACAATCATAAAATTTCTGGTGAAAATTTAAATACCTAATGAAAACTTCATGACTGAAATACTGCGCATACATTTTTGCAAACTTTTATTTTTACATAAATCTCAATTGTTATTAACCCCTCCCCACTTACATTTCATACAGAATACAAGAACAGTTGCATACTTCTTTACAAGAAACGAGTGCTCTGCATGTGACATAAAAAGCCAGGATACACGTGCCTTGTTTCATTTCTCTCTCGAGGACAATGTTTGGTGAAGTGGGACACGCCCAAACGCGATAAAAAGGACATGCATCTACTGCAACCACTTGAAACGATTATGCCTTGGGTGACTATCGGAATATCCTCCTCATTTCAGTGACCACCCAACATGCGCCCAGAAGCTAGTATGTGGTATAACAAATTATCACAACAAAACTGAATTCCCTTCTAGGAGAACTTAAGCGAAATTGTCAATTTCCTAAGACAATAATGAGTTAGATATTGCGCAATGCCACAGAGCATCATGAAGAAATTCATATTTCGAATGCCTTAGTTTTTTGCAATTATACTTTCATTCCTCACAAAGAATCGGCTAATATGCTGCGATCGTTTGATTGGAATCGTTAAAAATATGGCAAGTTTCACTTAACTGATCAGCAAACTGGTCCTAATAATCGGCACCATTTCGTCCATCACCTTTATTAATAAACAGCAGCCGTTCTCCAACTAGTGCTTCGGCGCAATTGGCATATGGTTTGACCATTTGCTCTTGTGATTAAAGTCCACATTCAGAACTGGTTATTATTGGCCAATACAGGAAATACGGCGTACGTGTCCAATAAAATTGGCAGAAAAATCTTTGTCCTAGGAACAAATACAATTTCAAATAAATATTTTGCCGTTTTCAAATTTCGTGTTGGAAACAGGTAACAAAATATTTTTAAAAGCCATTTATTGGCAAATTTAGCATCATAATATCATCATACATTTTATATTTCACTCATAAAATCCATTTTTGTTTACTTAAAACCATAATTGGCAATCTTTAAAAAAATCAAAACAATAACTCGCAAATAATTAAAAAAGGTACTATACCTCATTTCAAGTTCTATAAAATGTATACCGTTAGTTGACAGAAAAAATTCCCAAACATTCTGATTGACTATCAGACTGCTTTAGCCAATGATATTACAATGATGTCATTGGAACTATTTCGACAAAAGAGAAATACAGTGGCAACAAATTGCTATTAATTATACGGAATTTGCCTGTGTAGAGCACTGCTTATATTCAATTGAAACATTCACAGCTTTATTGCAGACCTGCGGCTGCTTTACAAAATTTTTGTTAGGGCGCAAACATCAAATAATGAATTCACCATCAATAGAATAATTATTACCGGGTGTTAGTAGATTTATAAGTGAGGAAACAATTTAATTCTGGAAAATATACCTATTTGAAATACGCGTACATCTCTTACCAGGATGCTAAATGCGCAATACGTTTTCTGATACGTTTTGCATCTGAATTGTAGGGAACCGGTTGACATTTATCAGAAATTATATACAACCGCAAATATAGACTTTATTGACAATTAGATAAATGAGCTACGAATTTTATTCTGCTGGCATTATATTTTTTTAATTTATTGGAAAAAACATTTTTTTGTGGATCGATCTGCTAGCTGGACAGATTGCCCAAGTTAAAAATAAAAAACACTTTATAAGTATTGAATGCAAATAATACTTATAAAAATATAATATTAACGATGTCAAATGATTAGATTATCGCAGAAGTGAAATGCATCCAAAGATCAACGAAGCGAAGTAGGCTAATTGAAAGCCAATCTCCTTGGCGGATAATTTCCTTTTTTCACGTGAACCACGTTTGCCCAACCCTTATTACGCTCGTTTAAAAATCAGCCAATACTGCATATAGGAAATCTAATTCCGTCACCTAAATTTAATTTGTCAACACTAACGATATTAGTTACTATTTTGTGAATCTTTACTTCAGTGACGCTACCATCGCATGGAATTCCAGACTACTTGTATGTTCAAATTAGGCCTATTTGATCTCGGAATGTAAGCAACAAGAGAACAGAAGAAAACAGCATAAAATAGTAGCATCTGCAATTGCGAAGGCTCTATATTTCGCTCCAAAAATTTGATTTCAAGTTTCTGTTCAGTTAAATATCATGAAATGCATGGTAGCCACATTATTTGCATATATACGTTGCTCAGTAGCATTATACGGTATATCTTAAAAGGATCGAATGGAGGATCACAAATTATATAATGAAACAGTGCAAATCCTATTGAATTTCCTGCAAATAATGTCGTTGAATACTTTTATCAACGAGAGAAATCTACGTTTCTAACGGATACCCAAATTTTTACAGACGTTTTTATGTGAGTATCGATAATGTTTTTTTCAATAAATAGTAAAGTATAATGAGTGCTGAAATTAAAAAAGGTTACAGGAATAATTTAATGTTACAAGTTAAAGAGCTACCAATGTAATCTTGTCATCTATTAGATTCCATCATTAGTTCAATTAATTTAAAAACGGATCCTTTTTTTATGCAATTAGTTAACATTTCTGATGCAGTAGGCATAATCTTATTTCTTTTTAATTCGAGTGGGTGTAGAAACACAAAGACCCGCTGGTGAGCGATACCTTCACTACAGTTTTCATTTAAATATTTAATTTCATGCCTTTGGGCAAGCTACATCAGAAGATCAACCTATATTTTCTAAAAGAAACTAATAATGGAACGCTGGGGCTCAGATACAAATGCATAAATATTAAATTTTCGGCGAACAAGGATGAGGTTTTTCAATTAAGGTACATTCGTATCAATCAATATTTTTAAAAAACTCATAACTTTGTATGAATGATAGAAAAGTAAACATTTTTAAAGCGCAAACATAAATCTTCGAATACAAGTGTTACGCTAAATTTCATGGCCCCTACCTTGAAAGTTATAAGTGCAATTTTCGCACACACATTTTTATGCGCATTTGTAATATCGTACTTGCTATTTTTGAAATACATAGGTCAGACATACACTATTCACAACTGACCAAACAGCAGGTGGTAATATGAAAATAACTTCTGCAAAATGTATGCTACAAACCAGATGTTATTCACGGTAATCTGCATGATACATGAATGAATACGGAATGGAAGTTCAATTCGCTTCACTATACCAACATAGTATGCATTTATTAACATCTTATGTAATTTTACTCTCTACATGAATGTTCCAAAATTAGTACTAAAACGACTTTAAAACGTAGCGACAAATCATTATTGCCAACTAATTTACACAGTATACACTGGAGACTGCTCAAGAAAATGGAAAAACAAATATTAAACTTTAAATGTTAATTAAGTAGAACCATTCAAATTTTTTGCATTATCAATGCAAGTATAAAATTAACTATTGCCAAATAATTGTTATTGATTAATAAATACATAACAGATTCGCAATATGAGAAACGATTGTACTGTAACAGCAAATATGGGGAACCAAATTAACACGACATTCATTTAAAGGTAAGATTATGCATTTTTTAAATAGATATTTAAAATATTATTAATGATATAAAATACAAATAATTAAAATAGTAAATTTCATGTGCCACATGGCCATGAATTTATTCGAGCTTCGAAGCGCATTTGGCGCCTACGTAAGAAAATTTTGAAGCATTTTTGAAACACCAACTTGTAACGCAAACAACGTAGATTTGCTTATTATTATTATAGTAATATTCCTCAATTACAGACAAAAGGACTAATAAATGCAATGGAATAAAAACAATGTTGGCAAGTTTTGAAAGAAAATAATGAAAGAAACCTTGTAATTCGAAAATAGAAGAGACAGAAAATTTCCACATCTGTATCAAAAGAGGCTGAGATTGCTTTTCCAGTTCAATGAGCAATCACCAATGAGACATCATGTCAATACTACGTACGCATACGTATCAAAATTACATGTCATCTAAATAATACCGCTTCATGAACATTGTTGTCTCACTGGCACCGGATGCTACATCACATGGTGATCTTTTCACTATTACCAGACAAGTTGTTTTGGTTGCGCTGCTCAAACGCCGAGCGCAGAGCATAAACAAAGAAATACACCGCCCGTATAAATAATTCACAATATCCTTGGGGGTTTGGTGTGGTAAAAGTCCAGTGATCAAAGCGTATGTCCACACAACGACAGTCTTGCTCGTATATACGGTAATCAATAAATATTTACACTCGGAGGGCCAAGCACAACTTCTCAGACAAGGGTCCTGAAAACGTCTTCAAAGAGTTTTATCCTGCCTTGGAGAGTCGTGCAAGATGTTGGACACATGGGAGAAGAATGTAGCAGCATCTTGCCATTGCTACTCTTAAGCTCACTCACTTCTACTCACCAAAATTGCCGTCGGGTCGCGTTTCGTATTCGGCTTCACTGCCGAACTTTCACGTGACCGCTTTCGCAGCACCAAGCGCTCATGTTCACTTTGTGGTTTGGGTCTAGCACTACTGGCAGGTTCAAATATTGGCTCCCATCAGGCTTCGTTCGCAATGGGATCTGCAAATAGCCAGAGCAACAATAAAAATGCCACGATCGCCTCAAGACTGGAATTACCCCAGATCAAAATGTCAGCAATTCGCCTGCTTTAGTTCCTAGCTTAATTTAATGGCATGCATCAATCTTAATGGCAACCGCACTCGATATCATAGATGGGAGAAGGGGGGTTAACAGGGTCGCATCATAAAATAGACGCTCTGACAGGAAAGAAAAAGATATCGGGAATTGCAATTTTTATTGAGGAACTAAAGAAAATGCTCCCGTATTATTCCGTAAACTGGTGCACATCGCATTGCTACCCACATACGACTTATATATTAAAAATACTTCATACAGACTGAGTCTACATAATTCTAATAAGAAATTGAGCAGCATAGTGTGAAACAAAATTCACGTTTAAAAATCACACGAAATAACTTTATTATGAATTTGTGTGAAATATGCAAATGGTACTGCAAGTTGGTCATGTGGGGGTTCCTTCCAGCAGATCCAGTTAGCTTTCTATTCTAGCGGGAAGGTTTAGGATTCTACGATCATATTCGAATGAAGAAATGTGTCGTCCAATAATTTCTGGAATAAGGCGTATAATGAATAGATTAAACAAGTCACAATATATGATCATTACCGATGAAATGGAGCATGCAGGGTGTCAATAAAAAACCGTGCTTGGGCATGGTAAATTGACAAATGCTGCGGTTGACTTCCTAATAAATCCACTGATTATTCATACTAAACAGAACGGTTAGAAGTTGGCCTATTTCAAACTCAGAACCTAAAAAATATTAACTTAAGCATGATGTACACTGTATTATAAATCATAGCTTCCAATTGAATTTCAACCTAAAGAGACGACATAGGCCTCCTACTTGCTAAGGAATATGGTACACTATTTTATTGAAAATTTTGTGCCCAGAATGAAATGTGTACCAGATTTATATAAAATAGTTGAAACGCTGCAACAAGAAATGCATGCTTCTGACGAGATTTTCCCCTTTAAAAACTGGAAAATGACAGAAAGGGACGTCACATACTGGCACTGAAGAAACGCTTGGGTTACTCCATTTGCTCTTCACTGGATATAATTGACCAAATCTGGTCCCAAAATAAATTCAGATAGAGCCTACTGTATTGGAGTGCAGGCAAGCTTTGCAAATAACGACGACAACTTAACGAACGATAGATAAACAGAAATCAAAGTGATGTACGAGAATTATCTAGCGAAAACAGGGCATGCAATAAAACAGAATAAAGGATCTTGGCTGCGTTTCATGATTCTTTATGCATGCAAGCAGATGCATTTCGGTGACGTGAATTGCAACTGTTCTGCATAACAATGAACACTAAAAGACTACCCCAATTAGCAAACCCGTTTCATACGAACATAACGCAATTTTAATTACGAAAACGACTTCACAAACTTGGAAAATAGTCTAGCTAATATCACAGACGAGTATTGACCTAGAACGTTAAATGATTACGTGCACATTTACACCCTGGTTTCCCTCGGAAGACGCCATTTATTGTTTAGTAAAAGTATAATGCGAAACTAGTACCTCGGCTACGAAATGTATTAAATTCCTCGTACATTGAAATTCCTAATTGCACATTGAGCCCAATATTAAAATAGCTGTACTATTCATCCGTTATGAAAGCGCTTGGAGGCATTAAGGTTTTTCCAACTCAGAAGAGCATCTCCGCTCCTTCAGAATCCCATTCGATTTTAATAGGATGAAAACGACAACAGCGTCCCATAATTCGTCATACTATGCATTTGTATGCAAGAGAAGTTGTATTTCTTGGATGTTTATGTATTTTTTGAATAACATATACCAAGCAATTAGTATGTACAGTACTTGTTACAGATTCATCCACTAGTACATGCATGGCAAGCTTGCAAACAAAAATTAATAGTCCAAGCACCCACAATATACCTTGTTTTAGTGGACATGGCATTTTGATTAATGACAGTCTAGAAATATTTCTTGCTCGTGCAGGCGTGATAATAACAATTCAACTGTAATTTATTTTACTCGCCACAAATGTTGCACTTCCCATTACGTTCAGGGACCATCCGCTTATTACGCCACGTTTTGAGCAATGAACAAGGGTTTCGAATTTTGTCGAACCACAATTTCAAAGATTACAAAAATATATTGCAACCAAATCTGTACAAATGCAAATCCTTAATCGATTAACAGACTGAATACTCGTCTTATTTTGTTGCATCTGTTCAAAATATGCAACGGATAGCTTAACTTTTATTGCTAAACTTGCTGTTGTTATTATGTTGGCATGTCTTGTAAGAGATGAGTATAATGAAACGGATGGGCATAATTGTTAATTGAAAAATGTCAGCACAGACGTCGGTGTAATTCATTCTAGAACAAGTGCGATAAATAAACTTCAAATATAAAATAGAAAGAGAAGGCATGAAAAGTTGCAGTCAGCAGTCGTAAAAAAATCTTTTCATAAATGGCCAAAGAAACTCATTTTCGCCGTCTTAATATAAGGTTTGTGTACCAAATAAGGCTATGATAACGTTTATTTAAACCTGTTCCAATAGATATTAAATCGTATAACTTGCCACAAATCTCCTTACAAGTGTTTAGAATTTATTGGTAACAAGTGGTTACGTGTTTGTGAAAAGTGCTTGCCAATCGGCAGCAAAAGAAGAAAGTAGTGCAAGTGGCCTTATTGGGGACATGTGGTCTTAATAAGGCCACTTGCAAATTCATGTGAAAAACACATAATCCTTAACACGCACTTGCAAATTCATGTGAAAAACACATAATCCTTAGCAAACCCACTTGCAGAAACTTCTTTACACACACACAAACTAAACACAACGTTCAATAATATCCAGTTCAATAATTTACAAATGTGCAGAACTTTGAATAAAATATATCACTCATAATTTTTTATAATGGTTGTAATTTCTATTTCATTCCTGGAGTTATTGTTTCTATTTATCTGTTATTGCTATGTAATAGTTATAACATTTTATACATCTTTATTATACAGAACTTGCTAATTAAGGCCAACTGTATTCCCATTTGGCCTTATTGGGAACACATCAGTTCGGAATTCAAACGCCCATTGTATGGATCATAAGCCTAACCCATCATTTTGGTATAGCCTATGGCAAATCAAAGCTACTATATGGAGTTCTATTAACGACCCCCTGTCACATTTTTAATCTAGAATGTATATACTGAGAAAATTCAAAAGAAAAACCTGAAATTATAGCGCAATAGCCACAAAAATTGATTAATAATTTTCTGAAAGAGAAATAGTAACTTATCAGCCACCTTGATTCGCGTTGGTGAGTGCATACACATTGTATAAACAACCAGTACATACTGCTACATGCCTCTCTAATAGTAAGCTGGAAATACGCCACTGGCCTTATTAGGAGCATGGCCTTATTTGGTACAAATACCTTATTCCGAATACAGAATAAAGATTGGAAGTTTTCATCTTGCCAAACTTCACCCACAAATGTAGCTTCGCCTGCGTGCATATCGTTTCTACATTTGCAAACGCAGAAATCGATTATCGATATTGAATATGTTAAATATGGCAAAATTGTAGAACTGCAAAATCAATGCATGTTTGAAAAATAGCAGGGATTGAATAACAAACGATGCCGTTATTCACTTAGGCGCACACATTTACTACATGAATGACATGAATGTGCTATCATGAGAAAACCTAACATAATGTCAGCTTGTTCACAGAATTACTTTTCACAACCTTTACAAAAGATTTTGAGTTTGAAAATAAAACACATTGGATTTATTTGTAAAATCACACCATCATGCGGAAACGGGGCTTGTAAGAGTCAATTTCCAGTTTGTTTACACAACCGATCGATCTGCTCTGAATAGCATATTACTGAACCATACAAATACATTTGATTGCTGCCCTTCTAATGCTATAGAAGAGGTTTTGTGATATTTCAAATTTTAAACAAGGCGCAGGCATGCTGAGATTTTGATGTCTAATATCAGCATGCTAAATTGGTGCCAAGCACTATCAATCGAATTGTAAATCGTGCCATAAAATGGAACCCATTATACGAGTATTGCAGAAAATTGTGAAAAAAACGGTAATTTGAAACGCAATTTCTAGAATTGCAATGCCATTAATCACAAATTGAACAGATTCGGACAATAAGAAATATTTTCAAAATTAAATCAGTGTTCAGATATAGATATTTAGTACAAGTACAGAAATTTAGAAGACATGAGATACTTGAACAAAGAATTGTTCCCAGAGTTTTTATACTCATCAATATGCTTTCTTTTAAAATTTATCACTGGAATAATATTTCATGTACCCATGTGCTGGGATATTTAAAAATTTTAATTGGAATACAAACGAGCTTGGAAACTGCCTTGGCGTATAATTTATCACCAGACCACTGACATCACATCTGAATTTGTTGCTACGTACCAAAGAGTGACCCATTTTATTTATTCTCCAATTTAAATTCGCAATTATATTAACAGTGTCTTCATTCAAAGCGAAAAAGTATATATAACATTACCAAGCAGTGACACATATGTATATCATTAGCATATCTGTGATAGAACAGTTCACAGTAACACACCCTGAAACAAATAACATGGAAATAAAATTGCACGATTTTTTTTTGAGAAATAAACGAATTACTCTATGTATATGTAACACTAAAAGTAAGTATCCACACCGCTTTCAAAATGACTTATTCACATGCCATATAAAGTATTTATAGCTCAATGGACTTATTTAAAGCATGAACAATGAAAATAATTTTATTTGCACGTTATTTGCATACAATACATAATTAATGATGTTTAGGTGGTGTCACAATACCATGTTAGTTTACTTTCATCAAAAAAGAACGCGGCTTACCTTTCTGGCAGGGCTGTTCTCGTGTTCGGTCGTAAAGTTAGGATCCTTAATAGTTAGGTTTTTGCCGGACTGATCCCAGCTATTCATTGCCGTGCCACCAACGAGCAATGAGGCCGGACACAAAGGCCTGTATTGCACAGCTACGCCACTGTGGCCGCTTTTTGCGTCTGAATTTGAGAAAAAAAAATAGGAAAAGGAAACAATCCCTCAATCGGTCATACAGTATGTATATAGATGACATGCCCAACATATAATCATCTATCGTTCGTATTTTGGCCTACTATATGCACTCTTAAAAAGACCGTTATGATGATAAATTCTCGCGGCAGCAAACAAAAAGTAACCCTTAGGAATGTCATAAAAGTCTTCGCCCACACAATCGCATGTGATGGACGATGCAGGGGCTAGCAGGGAAATGACAAAATAAACCTATCGGGCGTCACATCCGAATTAGTGGCATGAAGATCGGAGCTTTTTTACTTTCACACGACACTCTATCCGTATTTTGTCAGTACACTGAGAATCACTATATACGAGTTACTGAAATGCCTGCCATCTTTATGATCTATCAAGTCGACTGACATCCGGGGATTTGGAAAGTCGGATCAACAAGGATTAGATCGATGCCGTCTTTTCAAACAGTTTACCAGCAGGAAATAACAAAACGTTCACGGCAAGGTAATTTCCAAAATTTATCGATTGAAACGGTGCTACAACATAAATCCAACGCCAACAATCATTTGCAGAGTACAATATGAAGCCAAATATTAAATAGAAAATATACAGCGACGTTTGAGCCACTTAGAATGTTGGTCCAACTCTTAATATACTGTACAGTGTATATGCCTTCGATAAACATAATACTTCCATAATATCATGTGGAAAGCTTCTTCTCAATAGAATTATTGGCAAATAGAGTCTTGCTTTATGTAGAAGGCGTTTTCCAATGGAATTGCTAACATGGAAAGAGATAATCTCAGATGAATAACTATGAGCACAAATGTTAAAAAATATGTATTCTAGCTGTGATGCCCCAATATCTCATGCACCAACTCTGGTGAAACTCTTATAATAGTCAACGAATAAATAAATATCCCAACAAAAATCAATGTGCCGAATGTCTAATCAAATGCATCTAGGTTAAGTTGGAAAACACATTTAAATTAAAAATGTCAAAGTTTTCAGCGAAACCATTTTAAAATTGCGGCGATACCAGCCATTAACCACTGGAAAACATAAAGTCCGATTTATACTGCCTAACACATCGGATGGCTGGCTTCGCACAAATTTTCACAACAATCGCCATCAGGAACGCAACAAAACCAAAAGTGATAGCATTAAAGATGAGAAAAGGTTACAAGTGAAATGATTTTTTTATTTCTAAAAGATCTTAATCAACTCTGGAAATGTAATAATATCAAAAAATAAAACGTTTTCATAGCAGTAGTTGTTTTCCTCAACATGCGTGTCGTCATTTTATGGATTGTTACAAAATCAATTGTGCTATCCGGCTAACTGTTATGTAGATGAAAGACCTGAATATAATTTTCGTAGTAAATTAAATTGTACAATTTTGCTACATTTGTCCGCAATGTGCATTACAATTATTTTTTCCACGATGCATGGTTTTTATATGATTGTGGCAATAATTAAAATCATACAACCCATTTGAAATTAAAGGTAAAATACTTGACATACTGCCAATGCAACACTTCAAACAATTATTTGGGATATCCGGCAGGCATCTTTACCCATTTGCGCCCGAATTTTGAAAATGTTGGAACCCGTCCAACGCGAATCTTCATGGATCGAAGACCGCAATATTGAGCGGCAGCATTTTGTTCGATAATGGTGAGAAATCCGTAAACAGCCAAGTATAGCGTGATCGAAACAAATTTGTTGGCAAATCAGCTCATGAAATTGAGTGACACTTACCGACGCCATTGCATTTGAGAGTCCTGGTATGGTCATTGGAGCATGTTGTGACATCACAAGGACCAGATCCATCTGGCGGTTGAGCAAGGCCTTCAGGACTACGGGAGAGAAACCTTCTCGCGTTAATTACACTATATAAAATATTTCCTTATCAAAGCTGATTTTCTATACAGAAAGGGTAAAGCCACTGCTCGAAGGAATAATTATGTGCATGCTATAATTATACATTTTGTACAGTAGCCAAATTTCAAGTCTCTTTTTGGATTGCAAATTGAGGTTTCAAAATATTGATGCCGCACCCAAAAGGATATCATTAAATAATAAAAACGCATTTCACAAAGCTCGCGGTTAAATTGATCCTGTGGAAAGACTGATGATGGTAGTTTATTGTAGGAAATGGAACTTGCAGAAATAGGGGTGCAGGGTTACAGAATTGACATAATAGTTTGAAACGTCAAATTTCAGATGAAAATAAATGCTAAACTGGGAACTCTCAGTTGCATCATTCCAGCCCGAGATGCAGTTAGCTGATACTGTATTTGTTGGTTATTACTTGGATTTACATATTTGATAATATTGCGCGACACTTTTGGATTTTTAAATAAACACTCAGCAGTTGTCGATTCGCCATATGCAACATTAAATGCCCCTCAAACACAAATAGCGTAGGCAATAATTAACAATTTGCATTGCTTTACTATATTTATTATAAAAAGTTTCCGTCTTACGTATTTATAAGTACAAGGGTCAAATGTTGTGGGGAAAGTTTTCTGCAAATAATATTAAGTGTATTTTGGATATTCATTAACAGAGTGATACCAAGTCTATCTATTAATCTGTCAATAGCGACAGCAAACAGCTAACTGGATGCCAGACTGAGAAGCTGCTGCCAGTATTCAAAAAAGCATTTCTAATTCACATTAACATACGTGTACAAAATACTGTACGTTTTTACTGACGCATTACAACTTTGAAATTGAGACTAGCGTGCTTGCGGCACTGGTTTAAAAGATGCAAATTAAATGTCTTTTAAGATAACGTCACATATCATGTTCGAAATCATGCTCGGATTCCCCAGTATTCCTTCCTATTACAAAAGACAAAATAATAACAATTCTTGCTGGCACCGTTTTAAACGTATTCCCAATAGTTCCAGGGCTTTTGTCTTGACATGTATGGGCGTCTACATTTTCCTCAGCAAAGTCAAACAAGCTGCACATATCGCATAATTTTTATTGTATAGTTTGAAAAAGAGGGATATTAAGTACTAGCTCGCATCTCAAATTTTATCATTTCAGCCATTTAATAATTGTTTATTGATCCTGCAGTTGAGAACTCTTATGACAATGAGCTTGCTGAAAATATGAAATAATATTAGCTTATCTCATGCCATATGACTGAATTATCAACTAGCACGTACGCCAAATGATTAAACCCCATTCTAACAGCGCGGTTATAAGAGATATGAAGCCATGGAAATTTCAATCGTGCAGTGGCGGTTATACCGGGTGATTCGTAAGTCTGGTTCGTGCTTGTATTTGTGTAAATGAAGCTTGGAGGAATGAAAACACACATGATAAACACTCAGAAGTTCGGGGGCCATCTGACCATGTGCCCATTGGTGACCTTGGAAATTATTATCATGGTCATTAGAATGCTAGCTTTGGTGTTAATGAAGTTAGTGGGCCTATATAAATTAGAGAAGTGTTAAGTGCCGTGTTGTGAACACATTGCAACAAACGGTGGAATTCGGACAACCACTGCAAGAGTTATGAGGGGAAAATGGGGATATGGACCCCATGACAAAAGCTTTCCAGCGAGTTCTCTTCTTCTACATAAAGAGTATGAAAATGCTATACAGGGAAGTACGTACTTGCACTCCTGTGCATTTTTTGAATCTATGTATCCTATGGCACACATGGCAAGTAAGACAACAACATAAATACATGGAACAGGGTCTAGCAGAATGAAAGCGCCATCGTCATGCAGAAGTAAGGGGCCGTCCATTTAAAACGTACGCACAGGGGAGTATTGGGGGGAATTTCTTCCAAGTGTACGTACACCTGTCAGGGCTACTTTGTATGTACTGAATTTGAATTAATACCGGTTTAAAAGTAAAAACACAACTTGCTATAAGTTAAATATAGTAAAATAAAAATTTTGATGAATCATAGGACGTACGGAGGGGGGAGGTTGGGTTGAGTGTGACGCCTGCATACGGAAGAGGGGGAGGGCGTGTAAAATTTACTAAAAACTAGTACGTATTAAATGGACGACCCCTAAACACATGCAAAGTCCAATTTTTTAATGAAATGTTCAAAAGTGATCGCCATTTACAACAATGCTCGCCTGTGCACATTTGATAAATGTTCCTGATCACCGAGTAGAATTTGTGGTGTTGTTTCTGCATACGCCCACGCTGCTGCAATTTGGTTTGTTCGAACAATACAATGATATGTGCTTCCCTGTTTAGCATTTGCATACTCTTCGTGTAGAAGAGAACTAGCTGCTTTTGTCAGGGGGTGCATATCCCCATTTTTTTCCCACATAACTCTTGCAGTGGTTGTCCGAAGTTTACTCTGTCTGTTGCAGTGTGTTCACAACATGACACTTGGCACTTCTCTAATTCATATCGGCCCACTAACTTCAATAACATCAAAGTTAACGTTTCAATGACCTTGACAGCACCGCCCAAGGTCACCTATAGGCACATGGTAAGATAGCCCCCAACTTGCCGAGTACTTGTCACGTATGTTTTTATTCCTACAAGCTTCATTTACACAAATACATGCACGAGCCAGACTTATGAATCACCCGGTATGCATTAATAGGACACTTTACGACATTCTCCAGTTTTTCTAAAAACAGCACAAAACATTAACTTGTTCATTATAGTGTAAGAATTATGAGTTCCAATTTTTATTTCATGTAAATACTTGTTTCTATAATTTTAATTGACAAATAATTGTCTTGATTGCTATTTTCTCATTCAATATCTTATTTAAATGACAACTACTGTATCTCAGAGTAAAAAAAAGTAAAAATGTACAAGTTATTTTTAATTTTATCACATTATATAAAAGTTCGCATTTTGAAACCATGTAACAAGTGGATTCAGCTGGCATCATTGTAAGGCAGGGAGCTACTCCACCCCTGAAATTGGTGTTTTGGCAGTTATTTACAAAATTACATTGGCATGATGCGAGGGAAAACTAGACAATTTAAAAAAAGCGTACCCTATAAACAAAACAGGAAGTAGCAATTTAAGAATGGCTAGAAAAAACATCGCCCCTGTCAGTGTTTTAAATCGTGGTAGCGCTTTACGGCCATCGAAAAGAAGGTTTAGCTTTAATGAAATTCATAATTTCCAAGAAATGACGGCTATGAATTTGCTCGTAATTTCCGACAAGCTCTCTTGGGAAAAGAAGACATATATCTGAGCCGTGCAGACCTGCATGATCGTGTTCCTCATCATTCGTCTGCGCTGTCAAGTGATACACGAGAACTACAGGAGGAGCACTGCACTAATCCAGGGAATTAGCCATGATTAGCAATCATATTTTGGCGCAAGTAGGAATGTAAAAAAGAGCTAGATGTGAGAAATTGAGAAGAACCTAGTGTTTATTTGTTGAATATTCATTAGGAATATAAATCATTTCCTTTTATAACAGCAGACATCAATTATAAAGAAGGGCACTTAACTTAACCCATCACGGTTAGAGAAAGTTTGAAATCTAATATACAGTATAATAATCTAAGAACATGGCAAAATAAAAATAGTATCTGAAATCAAAACTAGTATGTCAAAAACTTGTTGGGAATGCATAATAACAAAGTGAATTCGGAGTTTGCCATGAAATTAACATTACCTGAAGACGTCACCTTTCGTATGACAATACACTTTCAATTAGCAATACAATTAAATTTGTTCCGCTGGCGATTAATATGAAGACATAAAATCTATTAAATACAAGAATATGTGTCATGTGTATAGAGCGCGTCTAAGCTACATAGCCTACAGTAGGCTACAGTGCGTGAAATTAGAAAACTAGCCTATTTCACGATATCTCCTATTAATGTAACTTACTAAAGTTTACTGCATTATAAAGTTTTTGAACGAAGGAAGATGTTTCCACAGTCACATGACTATTTCTAACCATGAAACATTTCGGGTTTAAACCTGCATGACCTGCGTGCACGCAGTAAACATTCAAAAAGCTTTACTATAATCATGCTAGAAACGTGCAGCTAGTCTGCAAGATAGATGCACACGAAATGAACAAAAAATATATGTCTCCATAATCGCGTACAATGAAAGCCTGCTGCACTGGCAACGTATAATTACAACAGAAAATGATATCATGTTGCTATGGCTAAAATAAATTCAAGAATTTTTATTTCATTATCAATCGATAATTCTGCATGCATGTTATATCTATACTGACGCTATGAGTTAAGTTGCACATCACAGCTCTAATCAGGCGAACGTGTTGAATTCATTTTTTGTCGATATCCTCCTCGTCAGGAAATAAAAGAGATGAAAGGAGAAGGAGTATAGGAGTTCTACTTCACATCGACAAAAGACAGCCTTGTCTGGAAAAGCACGAGCGAAACTGAACAAAAAAGTATTAGGCAAAGTGTCACCTAGCTATGACGATGGCATCGGCACAAAAGTATTCCTACAGTCGATTTTTGTACAGATCTATTTATATCTTAAGTATATCTCCAACTCCTTTCGTGGGTCGATAATTTTGCGAGGTTATTATAACTTTTGCAGAAGAAACGCAAAAAGTTGAGATGTGCGGCTTAATTCTATCATAGCCGCCAGTCTTTCATGCAGCTCGAATATCATTTCAAGGGAAAGCGGAGAATTTCGGCATGATTAAATAGAAATAAGACTTTGCATAATTGGGGAAAAAAATCACAGATGGCGTACGTAAATTTTCCAACGAGAAATATATGCTCAATAATGTCATAATTATGCCAACTTTTGTTTCGCTATCGCGTACCGTTTTATTCATCCAAAATTATTTATGGAATATAGGGAATCGACCTACTTTCAGACCAGGTTTTTAAAGTGAAAGTCGTATTAGCAAGCAGATTTAGCGCATTTTAACGTTGCTATAGACTAGCATTGCTAATTCCCTATTTGCTTGTGTCATTGAAATGGCAATTGATGCCCATCTCTACAATTAATGCGTCCACCAATCTCTTAAAATAGTGCAAGTTTTGTACTGTTTCATGAAGTTTAGTTTAAATCACATCTGTAATGTTTAATATACAGTAAGCTTGTTAATATACTGTACATATAAGAAAAGTTGCAATTTCATTCACGTTCATGCAATAACTGGTTAAGCAAATTTAGTTCAACATCCCCAAATGTCAATTAAATTCAATGTACGTGTACCTCTCTAGTACCCAAATATTGGATCACATGTAGAAAACATTTAAAGGAAATTTGGGTTGCCATTTGTTTGTTCAGTTGAAAATGCACAACGATTTTAAATTAGACATGCAAGCACACTATTCCACGAACACAATGCAGTATTCCGCCCATTTTCGACAATTCCTTATCATGACAACCACATTTTGTTGTGACTTGGTGACTTTATCTTCCATTTTTGAAACACTGTCGTGGTTTTAAGTGTTTCAAACGCGTTCGGATAGTGATTTCGTCTCCGATAGCAGTTCTGCCTGAACTACATGGACTAAATCCTTTCCTGCTGACAAGATTGCTATCGTTCACCATTTTATCTTTAAAAACCACGGCAGACTTTCAGGCAGGGGGGATAGCTGGAAAAATGTAAGAAAACCATAAAATTTACAAACCAAAGGGCGATTTATTTCCTGTATCTAAAATGTGGTTATTCATTCATCGTCAAAATAGACCAACTTCTACATCTTATTCTGTCATAAAACTGCACGTCAATATACAAGAAACCAAAGGATTACGAGGTATATTGTATACAAGTTAATAATTATGATGCTAAAAATGATATATTTCTCTATAGCTTGCAATATTTTTCGTGTAGGTGGGCGTTCACAATGTTCACAATGCCAAGTATTGTGAACAAACAAAGCAGATTCCAAATTGACGGTAAAGTGGAGAAGCAATCGCCATGCGAATGCTGGCTGAATACTGACTTTGCTGACTAATCACTAATGGAATGAACCCCAGGCTGATCTTCGTATTGTTCATCTATGCAACACGCTTCACTGCCCTGCATAATTGGTTAGACGGTCAGGTCAGTAATCAGGAGCACCGGCAAAATAAGATTGCGATTGGGCTACTCCTATATTTTACCATCAATATCAAATTGCATTTCAGCCACATGTTTACAATACTTTCTTTAGATTCCGCAAATTTAAACTACCCGGCCACCGAAAATCTGGCCGAGATAGACTCCGTTTGAACCTTGCAGGAATGCTCCAATGCATCACCAATGAATGACCCCACGATGTTGTACAAACACATCTTCTTTCTCAGCGTTCCCTATCAGAGTTACTAAAAATACAGTGTTTTACACATGCAAAACAATAATGGGTTTGCCATGCAGAAAGTTTCAGAAATATTTCTTTAAGATACATATATGAACAAATCTTAAAATGTAAGTGGAAACTTTTGACCTGGACACTTTCAGGCTATTGGATTTTAGCAGTTGATGTGACTCGATCGTCTTGATCAATGTACATATTTTGGAGTTGACAGTATGCTGCGATTGTTTGGAAGTTGAGGCCTAAGAACCTTGGCCCTGATGACGGCTTGTCCAAACCAAAGCTACGAGTAGTTGGCGATTAAAACGAGATACATTTGTGTTCTACTATGTATATGAGTAAGGGGAAAAAATATTCGGTGATTATATGAAAATATTTAAAGAAAAGTCAAAGTAGGCGGACAGCCCACTAATCATTTGGTTCCATGCATGATACAAGTTCATACGAAACATTTTGCATACGTTTGTGATAGTACTTGCAAAGAAATGCATTTGAGACTATAATTATAATATTGCCCACTTTACACAGCAATGAACAATAAGAGCACCAGCCGCAGTTATTAATTATATTCCCGATATATCCAAAATCCAAATTTGCCACAAATTCCTAACAGATTTTTTCCATTGGACATCATTTGGGAAGCTCATCTGAAATTATCTGGGTTTGCACTCTAGCAAAGAATCCTGCACTCGTATGCATATATTTTAAGCGCAGGAACACTAATTGGAGTATGGGTTGCAATATCACATTGAACATTGTTAATCTTAGTACACTTAGTACAAGTGCAGGTGTATGTCTACCGACTGATAACGACCCAGCGCAAAACATGCAAGTCTGCATCACGAAATACTAATGAGACGCAATTTCAGCTTCATGGAATTATTAATACTCAACACCTATCAGTTTATTATTTCTTCAAAAGCAAAAAGATGTGTGAAAGATACGAATGCTCTCATGAAAGCATTAATTGCATCTCACCCTCTATTTGCTTCGTTTTTATGGAGACCGACAGCCTTTATCTTTATGTTTTTAAAAGATTGCAACATAACCAAGCGAGGAATACGCTTCATTTGCGCATTTATTCAACATTTATAGAGTGAAAATAAAGTCTTTTGCCCCCATCCAATAAAAACTTTTACATTATCACATATTAAAAATCTTAATATGCAGTGAAAGTAAGTCAGGAGTGCTCTATACAGTGGTGTCAAGCTATTTTCACGTGAGAAGTGTATTGCAAAGACTAATCAATTTGTTGCCGCTTTCCTCTGTTCCACTTTGCTTAAAAGTTGCTTCTGCGGCACAAATTTGAATGTCCTCTTCAACGTAATAATTTTAGCTACTGCTCTAGCTATTGGATTTAAAAAGTTAGGTCTTGGAGAATTTTGAAGGCAGTGGAAAAGGTTAAGTAGTTTTTATGCCAATAGATAGAGTACACCTGACTTACTGTCATTACCAATTTAAATTTTTAAAACAGGGTGTAAAAGATAAAAATTACCCAGCCAATTATTTCTAGAACAAAGAGTCCTAGATGAAAAATTCCTTGACCTGGCATGTAGGAAGTGACATGCGGCGATTCCAAAAATGATATTGCGGATGGCCTTGGACGCCTTCTTCAAAGACATCCGTGGCATCACGGAAACGTATATCAGGAACTGATGAAAATAGATAGCTAGTTGCATTTACAAAATTGTAGGCTATCATGAAATTAGTAAGAAGACGTTTAGAACACAGTGTTGCGTCTTCAATAAGAAGCACAGCAGATGGGCATGTGTCCTGTCATAAACATTTCAATATGTACTGCAGGAAAGCGAAGTGGGCCTGACAGATATAATGACTGCACTAAGAAATGATGCAGATGGATCAATCAATACATAGGTTTATAGGTCATCTACTACAATGCCATTTTTGGAATCGACACATGTCATTTCCTATATGCTGGTCAATGAATTTTGCACCTAGGACTCTTCATTCTGGAATTGGTTGCGGAACTTTATCTTTTACACCCTGTATTTGTGATAATGTAATTTTTAGGAGGGAGGAGGGCAAATAACTTTGCTTTAAACCTGTATACTGAAACATACATCCAAGCAGTTCAACTGAATGAATAGGTGCACGATGTGCATACAATTTTAAAAATATTCAGGTTTTTTTGCTTATTTCAAGAACAAACAGCTAACAATTAAAAAAAATGTGAAAAATTGCGAATCGCAGGCATGAATACTTTTGTCAATATTTAAAATCACTTGTAAGCACTAGCATGAAAAAGTAACACCCCAGGAAAGTAAAAAATTAAATCTTTATTTATCTATGCCAAACATCTTTGATATCAGCGATTTAGGAGGATATGGGACTGTAACCTGCAATTTATTTCCTGCAGAAGTCAAACTTTGTCCCAAATCTCTTCAATGTTGGTTCTGGGATTCACACGCAGCGAATGACAATCGTTCATAGTCTCAAGGAGGAAGTCGTTTCAAGATAAAAGTAACCATTAAGACGTTTTTGGCATGAGAGGAATTCGAGGAGGAAATTGGCCGTAGCCGAGGTCATCATTTCGATAGCGAGGTGCGGGTGGTAACAGTTCAGATTGACCAGAATTTCGATTATCATGGACGCAGTCCGTCTCGATATAGACCTCTTTCTGACCTGACAAGAGAGCCCATCTGGTGTTATGGGATGCTACAAGCGGAAGGATAGGTCTGGTTCTAGGAAGAGGAATTCTAGGAGTCACCCCTCCCTCATACTGATAGGCAACCGGACATCAGAAATCGTATCCGTTTAGGCCGAGAAATTCTGCGGGTCCAGGAAGTTATGAGGCTTGGAGAGAGACCACAATGTACTTTTCCCGGCAGAAAAATTTACGACCGTTTTAGAACTCTAGGATATACAGTGGCATTCTGAATTGTTTTGAAGAGGAAGCCAAGTTTGCTGTAGTCCATACATGAAAGGGAGAACGCACACTACTACTGCATGCTTCAAGATAAAGGAACATGTGAAGGTGATACTTACTTTTCACGCTCTTCCAACTCAACAGCATCGTTATCTGCAAAGGAGAAGGAAAGTTTATTGGATAGAACTCACAGTCAAGGAAGGGATCGCGAATAGCAAAAAAAAATATTGCAGGAAAGCGTCATTGCGCCCGGAAGAGGGTCGTCAACGAAGTCATTGCTTATTCCGAATCCTCTATTTTATATTACATATACTCGTATGAGGAGTTAAACAAATTGAAATACAGTATTTCTTTTGGGGGGTGGAGCAAACATAATCGATTAGTGGGTTTGATATCAAAATAACTGGAAGCCAAATTATATTTATATATGCCACTAATATAGTGAACAATATTTCAATAGTTCACGTTATCAAAATCTCACTACCGAACGTGAAATTGAATCAATACGAAAGCAAGTTAACACTGATGGTGTGCGATATAGGGACAGCTAGACTACACTGTATCCAAAAAAAGAACCACATTTTTAATTGTTAATATAGCTTCGCGAAACCTTTATAAAAATGCACAAAATTTTTCAACAATATACTTGAGTATATTTGACATCTTAGTACAAAATTTCAGCTCAATCGATCAATCAACACGCCCGCTGCGTGACGACATATTAATGACAAGAAATAAGCTCCACGACTGCAGTGGAGCACCATCGCCATCAGGCGTAATTTAACATTTGCAGTGTTAGGATCAACAGTCTGTAGTTCACTGCATTTTGCTTACATTTCAATAGCCTGCTATTGCGCTAGTATTTTTCGCAATGGTGCTTAGTTTAGAAGACGGAATTTTAATTAAAAATTTACACGAAGCAAAACGTTATGGTGCACAAAAACGGTTACAAGAATTTTCACAACAAGTGTGGCAACTTCGCTGCGTCAGTTACCCTCTCAAATTAAATTTACAGTGATAATATTATTGACTCAAACGTTTATTAATATATAGTGCACGACACTTGCTATAATTTTACATTAAGAATTTGTGCAGCTAGGCAATCCGAAATTATTTAGGAAGCGTTGAATAAAATGATCGTATTGCAAGATTTTTGAACAATGAATATGACGTCACGCAGCGGGTGTGTTGATTGATCGATCGAGATGAAATTTTGTACTAAGATGTCAACTATACTTAAGAATATTGTTGCCAAATTTGGTGAATTTCTATTAATTTTTCGCGAAGTTATTAACAATTAAAAATGTTGTCCTTTTTGGGGGGCACTGTATAGATATTGTACACCATGTACTTAACCAAACTGACAGTGCACTTACATAATTGTCCAGGTCAGGTAAATGTTTCCATTGGCAATTTAGTAAAAATGTCTGATGTAAGTATGCAGAGAATATAATAAAATCACGATCAATAATGGCAGGCACACAAAACATTCTTTACTTTACGAATGACATACCAGCCGAAGAAAGGATGACTGTCATTTACATTAATGAAAGTTTACATAACGTCAACTTGTGCAGGCCTTTGCACCATTTTTAATGTTCCCCAACTTCAGGCATTCATTTTCACCGATTTAATGGAGACAATTCTATGACTAATTGATAACCGGCTGAAAATGGCATGAAATACTGTTCTATTGTATGCCAAATCATGTTCGGGATCTTCCATAAAATACGTTCGCTGTAGGGGGGAGGGGTCTTTGGTGACTGTGACAAAAGTGTAAGATAAAATGGGGGGGGGGGGGGGGAGGGAGGAGAGGGTATAATTCCATAATGTGTACGTTCATCAATTTCTCCCGTCATTACCGTGCTAATCCGAATATTTGAAAAGTTTGGACAAAATATCCTTTTTACACATAGTACATTGAAACTTTAGCCATTAGAAAGTTTTATTTTGTTTACTATTAACTTTATTGTGCAAATTTTACCGGAAAAAGGGGGGGGGGTCATTTATATTATACGTGACGTTCGCCCAGGGGGGTGTTGGGAGTTGTTACAACTTTGTTACAAAAGGGGGGGAGGGGGTCCACATTTCAGCGATTTTAGCGAGCGTATTTTATGGATGATCCCTTCACCATTCAGTATCTATTGGAGTCGCGTGTGATAAATACGCCCATTCGTTCATCATACACGCAGGCTCTTCCATCGCCTATTGGCCTTCTGCGACGTCCAGAAAACCAATTAAGAGATTATAATGGAATGGAGCTTTAATTTAGAATGTCCCGAGGCCCATAATCCTCTGAAAAAGTAAGCAATCTCCATATATTTTGTTCGTTAGAGGGGAAGAATTATGTGGGACAAGCACCACAGACATCATTTTCCAGAATTTTGTTATTCAGTTTGCTACATATCACAACATAGGTAGTAATTATTTCATTATTTAAATTTAGGCAGTTACCTATGGAATGCCAAAGGAATGATGCTTGAACAGATTGTATCAAAGACATACTGATTCTGCCTATTACTTGGATGCTAATTTAGCTAAACAATATTTCGGAGAAATTATATGGTTAACCCTTTCTCAACAACAAACATTCAGTTCTTGGTTATGATTTCACAGCGTCAAGGTGCGCTCTCCTATCCAATTCGCAAAAAATTCAATAATTTACAAATCACATCAGATGTGTAACTGCATGCCAATCCATTTGATGGACCCAAAGGAAATCTTTTTCACTAGTTTCGACAGTGGAACATCGTGCTGATTGCAATAGGAATGACGGATTTAAGATTTTCATTGCAAATGTTCATCAAGTGTATCGCATATTTATAATTAAATTATATGTGGTAATTTTGAGAATACGCGAGGAAGAGTCTACGTAGTATTGTAACTGCTTAAAGTACGTGACAGGTGAAGTGCCATAAAATCCTAATATAACAATCGTCTGCAATTGCAATAATCACATCTAGAACTATAACATCAGAGTATTTGACTAGTTTCATACGGGGACCATTTTGCATGTTTACCAGTGATATTTGGGTATAATAAATGCCAGAGAGAGAAATCCAATTATGGATGTAGCACGATTTGCAAGTATTATATATAAGTCTGCAAAATTCTTGTACAACAAATGTACAATTATTAGTAACCATACAACGTACCTGTACGGCTTGGAGGAATGATCAAAATTAAGTTCGCTATCAATTAGATCTCATGTAAATTTGGAAAAATACATTAATGTATTTAACTAGACACACACGTGATGGGTGAATAATATTAACAGTACACGACTTCAGTTAAATAAGTTTCACTTGCAGTAAATAATACTTCATCCCATATCACTCAACTGCATTACCATAGGTACGCGTTGCGCATTTTACATAGTTAGCATTTATTTTGCAGCATTCCCGCATCTAATGTAAAGGAATGCACTTCAAAATGAACCTTATAATTTATAGATGACACTAAATAGCCTTAATCTCCTGCGCAGTTCGACGCTCTTTGCAAAGAAATATGCTATTAGTTGCGAAGAAGTTCCTCCTATTTTTGAAGTATATTAAGACGCAAAGATAAAAATGTGGCTCATGTAAAATTATTTCATGCACACAACCAAGAAAATAATAACGAACTGCTTTTTTCCAGGTCAGAATATGCGTTGCGCAAATGATACCTAAATACCATCATAAATTTACCAATGTATGGCATTTCATCAGCTGGCACAAACTGCAAAGAAATTACACTTCGAGTGAATCCAGGGCAACTTATTAGTGTTGAAATGCGCTCAAAATTTTTCTTCTGGCCTCTATCATAGCAATTTGCTTTATCGACTTTAGCAGCTGTACATCATCTCCGAATGTTTCGCCAATCATGCGTAATCATCGTTACCGTCATCTGCATCAATTGCAGCTCATGCTCAGACGACATATCTACTCTAATTGTCATAAGGAACTATAGAACCAGTTGAGGCTTATTCATCCAAAAAGCCAATCAAAACGACATTGATTAATTATACCACTGATATTACATTTAGGGCTGCATATACAATATGAAATCTCGGTGAAGGGAAAACAGTGGGGATTCACAATTCTCGTTAAAAAAAAATAAATATATCAAATAATTACTAGACAATTTCAATTTGCATAGTTGAACTACACGCAAATATAACTGCATACGAAGTTGTGCGGGCGCTTTAAAACGAAAGATTTGAATGAAGATTCCCGTATTCTCCAAGGAAATGAGATTTAGTACCCTCAAACAGTCATCGTACAATAATCCTCTCACGTCAGTCATCATCCGAGTTTCCCTTCCCTGGACACCTTCCAAAGCCTGCAATCCTTTTGATTGTAAGACGATAAATCTCATGCATAGGAGATATGAGACTTCAGCAAGCAATGTGCTGCACGTTTCATAGTTCTACCATGTATACATTCAAGTAAAAGATTTTATACTTTCCACAACACAATATGAATGCTTAAGGTATCTCTGCCAAGTGACATCATTAAATTTCTCACCAAAAAATAAATTGACAACTCTAATGTTTTAATTCTTAAATTGCATGTTACTTTTAATTAAATTCGGAATGAAGGTGAAATATAGAATATAGAGGCACAGATTCATAACAGCATATCATAGATCAACCTAATTGTGCACCACCTTACACCTTCCATAAACTAGATAAAAATGGAGCTTAACAGCCAGTCAGTGACTTAACTGAGGTTGAGTGGGCTAAAATGGGTTCATAAGACAATGTTAATTAAACAATCAATTATGTATTTAAAATAGTCACTAAAATTTCATAGTTCCGAATTGAAATCTGCCTTTGTATGCTAATAAAATGGAATATTTAAACATTTCATGCAATATTTTTGATTCCATGGTCTGCAACCAAGTTTTAGCATAGTTTAGCCTCTTAGGTGTGATAATTCCACGTTTGAAATCGAAAGAAAAAACATATATGAAAAAATGAGTAAAGATTTCTTGCTATTTTTTCCACGTTTTTTTTTATAAAGCTTACTTTGGTGTCCGTCGACACAGAAAAGGGTTCCATGCAGTGGCGCTATCTAGCGTTGTCCGCCATACCTCGCTTTTTTCCATATTCCTAACTATAGCGTTATCAACAGAGACATTTCAGTGAATTTTGTGCTCATTACATTCCCACGTTCCCATTGGCTTGCTTTCGTGTCTGTCCTTAAAAAAATCGATTGCAATATTCGAATACAAACAAAAACTAAAAATTATAAAATAAAAAATAATAAAATAAAATTTTTAATAAATCCACGTTTTACAACATCTGAAACTGGGAACGTGGGGGCGCATCATCATTATACGCATAAAATTTCACAACATTGTCAACTTTTTAAAAGTAAATGTAGCAACATCGATGTAAATGCAGTAATTTTAAGGCTCTGATCACGGATATTGACAAAGCTTAAGTTGGAATTGCCTTTATGCAATATCCTGGGCTGCATGCATTACGTGATTGGTAAACACGTCGGATATATCATTGTATGCCGTCAGGCGTTTGCCTATAACTGACAATAACACAAAGCTCAATTTCACTGGGTGGAATTGTTTCCATTACTTTTGGTGCTTTTGAGGGCTACCTCGTTTCAATGTCTTCGCCATGACAGATTATCTAGATTGTTATGAGTAAAGTTGGCCTAAATTTTGCTTGCAAATGCGGAAGGTAAAGTTTTATTTTAACAAATAAAAAAAAACAATACTTACATTTAGCTCTAGCCCTCCGACGCTTTGCCACCAAAAAAACCACACAGCAGGCGACACAAACAACAACAGCCACTCCTCCTCCAACAACGCTCACCATCAGCAGATTGTCGTCGCTGAGTTTTTCCAACCAGCTTTGTGTCTCAGCTGTTGAGGAAAAACAATAAAATACGAATCAACTGTAAGCAACTTTACATTTATGCTAAGCAAATTATCTGATATGCAAATCGATACGGTCACTTTCAATACGAAGTGCACAACAAAATTCCTGGCATCTTTGGAAACCCCTGTGATTATAACAAATCTAAAATACAAACGATTTCGGAAAAAAATTTACACCGGTAACAGATAAAAGCGAGAGATTTTAGGGAAATGCGAGCATTGTGATCAAATCGTTAAAATATGCAAATGTGGTGACAACACAATCAGTGCCCCAAGCTAGATATTTGCGAAATCTAGTTTATAAAATTGAAAGTCAATTACAACCTATATATTTCCATTTCATCACGAAATTTAGAATTTTCGTTTTTTTTTTATACCTGCACCATGCCTATTAAATATGTTTTTTCATATCACAATTGCTTGACAATTTCATAATTTTCTCATACAACAATAACAAAAAAATTAAAGAATAAACTATAAATCAGTTTAAATTCAATCCACAGGATTTTATAACATACAGAATTAAAAACTCAACCAATACCAACCTGGTGTCCATCCTGCGATGTCTAAAGAGCAATGAGATGACGCACCAATGGAGTTGTTTGCAGTGCAAAAATATGTCCCAGAATGAAAGTTAGAGTTTGGAATTGACAGCACACTTTCAGAACCTGTCATCTGAACACCCGCATCTTTCAGCGTGTTATTTTCTAGGCTCCATGTGAAGTGCATTGGTTGAGGGTTTCCTTCTGCTTGGCATGAGAGTAACACTCGACCTTTAGACACACCTTGATGAATCAGTCGACATTCAGGCTTATCTAGAATTGTCACACAAATGGGTAAATGCAATTAATTAGTACCTTCAAATTTAGAATTGCGTTAACTAGTAATTTAGGCTACAAGTTCCCTTTAACATAGCTCTACATGTACACAATTACACAACGTATATTGCTTAAATGGACAGACGAGAAGAAAACTATAATAAAATATTATCTCACTTGAAACCGAGTTCATATTAACTCCACTCAATGATTTACATTTATCTCAGAAGATCCAAGATAATTTTTGGCTACCCTTTTGGCTCACTTTTCCAAACACCTATCCAAATTATCCTGCCCCATGCCCTGGCCACAAAAAATGCGACCTATTGCACGGACTCACACAAAATAAAACATATATATCAAATGAACTGCCCAACATAGTGTATACCAACATTTCATCCTTTACGCATGCGTGCACAGATTTTTCAAAAATTCCAGTCACATTTTGCTGATTTTAAAATGAAGTAATGAAACAAAGCCAGTGTAAAATATCAAAGGTACATCCATCGGTGACGTCATATGTATATGATCTTGGAGCATCTCTTGACGGGTAAACAGATTTTTACTCGGACAGTATTTTGGGTAATTTAAATTTAGCTAGGCCGCTGCATTATTTACAAATATTTTCAGCAATGTGCTCAGAATATTGCGATTACAATCTTCAAACTTAAAATACCGACCCATCATTAAACCGGTAGAGATAGAACTCAATTGACCAGGAAGCTCGTTGATGACGTCATCTATGGATGCCGTCCTGACATTTTATCGGAAAAGGCCATTCATTATTTCGGTTGTACGTCGCTTCTAGCCAGGGTATTAACAATACGACTAGAAGCTACGAATGCACTGCAAATACATATGTGGCAATAAGTATTTATTTATTTATATGCCAATTTTTGCTTAAAAATTTTAACTAGCAGAATTCTTACGATATGCTTTAATTATTATATCCATTTCGGCCAGATTATTTTTGTTCTCCTCTGCAACTCCAGTCTTAAGAATGTTGAATCACGCAAGTCACGAACGCACTTCGTATGACGTGCAGGTGCACAATCCAATTGAAGTCACATTTTTTTCAAAACATTAATTTAAAGTTCTCTCTCTGTAAACTTGGCCACAATTCTTTAAGGATAGTTGTTAAAAATCGATTCCTTTTATTCCTAATTTATCGTGGCCTCATGCTATCAAAAGTAGTCATATATAGTCCATATACTCTGTACAATATGATTGAATGATACACTTTGCAAAGTTTCACACGTAACAATGTGTTATTAAACATTTAATTTCTAGAAGTTAATTCATTCGTAGTGTTTCAGTTTGATTTCCCGTCCGATGTTAACGTTCGAATAAACCGTAATTGTTGTCACCGGTCTCATATTGTTTTGTTCTTATTATATGAATAAATGCTTACTCACATAAAACGTTGATCAAAGTGGTGACACTTGCCGAACCAAGACGATTGGATGCAACGCATGTGTACAAGCCTCCCCGCTCGCGATTCAGAGCTCCAGGAAGTGAAAGAACCTCGCCTTTGGCTACAGAGCGATTTCCTAAAAACCATATGTATGTGCTGTCTGGGTAAGCAAAGGCTTTGCAGCGAACGCCGGCCATCCCCTCCCCTTCAATGATATCTAGGACAGATGCAGAAACGCTAGCATTTTCTGGGGGATCTGTATGAAATAAAAAGACAATAAGGAAGAAATATTAACCATCATCCAGTTTGATGTAGAGCAGTGTCGGGCAACCTTTTTGTATCACTGCACACTAAGCAAGAAAAGCTATAATTATAGTTGGAAATCTTGGAAGAAATGTTTATTAAGTAATGTATTAAGTCAAAGACGTGACACGGAAATAACAGTTAATCAATAAATTTTATTTTTATTTCCCTTTAGTTAAACAAAGTTAGCAATTTTTGATATTTTTCAAAACTTCTCGCGGTACCCCAAAACTTTTATTTCCGCAGCGCACTGGTTGTCCTACACAGGGAATACACGCGTAAAAATTAATTAACTTATCAGATGATGCTTTACAATATCGCAACCATGAACCTAACTGCTATAATAATAATAATAAATTACGAGGGTAATCTTAAAAGTAACGCTCCCTATTTTTTTTTAAGAAATACGAGTACAAATTTACCGAATGCATGTAACTTTAGATGTAACTTTTGGTAGGATTGCAACTCGCCAATATTTTCAAATTTCGAGCGCGAGTCCCTTGGGAAAATGTATATAATTTATATAAAGGCTGAGATTGATGCGCCACGCATGGCTCTCAGTATTATTATGCTCCAAACGTTTGCGCGTTGCGAGATTCCGTAAACGCAGATAAATTCTGAAACAAACTTGGAGCGAATTCCCTTTTCTCATTGTAAGCAACTTTCTCCGGGCATTTTGTGCGAGAACATTTCATCCCCTTCTACTCTCATTTATCCAACGTTTTTGCTCAAATTTTTTGTCGACGTTTGCCCTACGAAAGGAACTTGAAGGTAGTAGTATTTTTTCCTTTTCCTCCTGCAAACGCCGTTTGCTTAGCTGAGGCACGTCCAGTCTTTGAAGACCGATCAATGCGCTTCGTTGGTCGTGGGGATTAGCCGTTAGCGTTGAAATATGCCCGATGACAATGGCTTCCACCAACCATAGTTTTTTTTATTACCGGCAGAATATAATCAGCCTTCTCTGACGGTTTTTTTCTGCCAAGTTGGCAATGTGAAAATGCCAATGATAGCTGGACTTACAGTATATATTTAGTTGGGACGATTTTCTCAATGTACCAGCAACCTACTTCAATCCACTTAGCAAAATCTAGTGTAGGTTTTTGCGGGTGCCAAGAGCAGTCTTATAGTATATATGGGCTACAGCGTATGTATTACTGCTGCCCTTTTTCATGACGTACCATCGATCTTTACAACTTTTGGGTTACATATTAACAACATATTTAAAAACCCTGCATTATCAGGATCATAAAATTTATGTAAGTTGCCAGATACTGCTTTTAATTTGCTAATACATAAAATTATACAGTGTACTTTGGCGAGATTTTTTCCAGAACCTGTGCCAATTCTAAAAATGGCGATTATAAAACATGTAATGGTATTTTAAGGAAGCCATTGAAACTACCTACATACAGTCGGACTGAACAATGCAAAGGACTGATAGGAAATAATAAAAATGAATTATTAAATTTCATTTTAATTGCATAATCCCAGAAAATTAATTTTGCTAAATAAATTTTCAAATGAACTTCTCGAAAGTGTTAGCAAATTGAAAGCAATGAGGACGTTCAACTTCATAAATCAATACACACTATGTTGTTATTAAATCAGATGTGAATAAAAATTTAACCGCAAAAGTGCACCGTTCCTCATGATTATAAGTTAAAGCTGCTTAAAATGAAATTCGCCCCAGAGAAAACTATAGATCCTCTTTAACTTCCTAGGAAGTGGACAATATTGATGACCAGCCAAGTTAGGTTTCCTGTCTGACTAGCAGCCATGTCAAACTCAATCAAATCCACTTACATTCCACCCGAAAATAAGTGGTACTGCTAACTCCAGAGCCAGCTGAGTTGTCTGTGCTCCTGCACGTGTAGTTGGCATTGTCGTGCTCACGATCCAATTTTCCCCCAGGCCAAGCACTCAAATTCAAACTGAGTGTACTAGCAACCGATTGGAAATCATCAGCTCCAGGATCCGGAGGTACAACCTCCGAAGTAATGATGTAACGGTCAGAATTGACGAGCACATCATCGTTGCGCAGCCACTGGATTTTGCATTGAGGGTCGCATTCAACACGACACTCTAACCGAAACGAGGTGGCAGTCTGAGGAACGCCTTCATAATGTTGAAGTCTGTCGATAAAAGCAGGTGGTGCTGAAGTGAAAGAAAAATATTGCATATGCCTATAAATGTAGTGCAGTGCTCTGCAGAAAACAGCATTGAAACAAGCACAATATTGTGATATGGGGTTATAATTACCGCAACATTTTATCAAGGCAGTTTAACTCGGTATCACTTACATGTCAATATTAACGTTAAAATATGCACTCTGGTTCGCCTCGCACTTACCTCACCTGTTCATTGCAGTCCAGATAAATATCCAAATTGTTTTCACCAAAGGTAAACCGATGTGCAAGATCCCCGATCAATTAAATAAAGCCCAGTTCGGCTGATCTTTACCGTGTCAAACTAATGAGGGAATTTTTGCAAAATTTAGATTTTCAGCAGCATATCTGGATAACTTGCAATTTGAGCCCCCTTATTAAGCTCCTTTGTGATCACATACAAGTTTTTGCAATGTTAAGGTCTTCAAACACCTTACTGGCTCGCCAAGTGTTTTCATTTCGAGACACATTATTTATTAGAGTAAATATATAGGCCTACTTCAATATAACCCAAGAATGTGCTGCACAACCAATAAAAATAATTTCTTTGGTCATTATGTTACACTTGTACAGCAAGGGAAACGAAAGAAAAATCAACACTAGAGGGCAACCAGTCGAAAGGTGGAGTAAGTACACAGCTTCGACTAGGCTAGCCCCCCTTGTATTGATTCACTGCCCTCACTATACACGTTTAGACAAATATATCACAAACATATAGTACAAGATAACCAATATCTACCTGAATAACATCCATAAATTTTATCCTTTATACTGGATAGATTTTATAATGAGGCTACAATATCTGATGCATATGTTATTGTTAGTTTAAGTTGTTAAAATATTATGCTTTCGTACGCGTATTCAATGCATGCAAGTAAATCACTTTACCGTGCACATTGACATGAATGCTTGCAGTAATCCCTTCCCCAACTATGTTTACTCCAACACACGTAAAGTTGCCCTCGGTGGTCAGCTTCACTGGTTCAATAGTCCAGTTGCCAGATGTCACTTCTTTAAAGATCCTTTTGCCTCTCATCCACCTGAGCTTAAACGGCAAGATGAACAACCATGGTAACAGGCACATACAATACAAACTCCGCATGTTTTTTTTTAACGGAACAGAATGACTTGCAAAACTAAAAATGAGCCGATTTAAAAAATATAGTACAAATAAAGCCGTTGTTTTCAAATTATTTTCTAAATGCTTTTAATTGAATTATGCAGACCATTAATGTTTTCCTCGAAAGTCGAACCACTGCCAACAGTAATTCATTATTGCAGCTCTACGCAATCTTACTTTTAGAGCTCAGACAGGGAAAGAAGCCACTGTGAGCTTCTTCCTTACGCGTAAAATCAGGAATCCACCTAAGTAAGGGGGATCGGTTCCAGTTAATTACCACATCTATCAGCAGTTGAAGAAACCACGTAGCACACACCCCTTCAAGTGAACATGTGATTTCAGACAGTATGAGGGAAAAGGAATGTGACTTCTTTTCATCGTGGTACTGCGATCTTGAATTGGTTTTCAATAGAAAATATGCACAATTGTGGACATCAACGTCGAACAGCTATGCATAAAAATAGAGGGGAAACTTCAACAATTGTGCAAACGTATTTTTTATTAAAAATATATACAGGGTGTCCGTTTTAAAGCTCCCCAGACAAGTATCTTGAGAACGGAGAGTCTGAGATGAAAAAATATTTCACCGGCATATAGGAAGTGACGTGTGGCGGTTCCAAAAATGGCGTTGCGGATGACATTGGGCATCATCTTCAAGGGCATTCGTGGTATAGAGGTGGTGTATCTCAAGTTGTCCTGACAGATATCACGACATGACTGCACTAAGCAATGATGCAGGTGGATTGTTAGAATTCTTGACAACAAATGACCAAGCAATGGGTAATTGCAAAGAATGAAAACAATGTTTACTCCATTGATATATATTTGGCCATCAAAAAATGTGCAAAACTAATGTTGCTTAAAGCATATTCAAAGTGTCCGCCATCAAAAGTTATGCAGTGTTGTGCTCGATTCTCCAGGTAAGCATGCATTTGTATCAACATGTCTTCAGTTATATTGTAGTTGTGCAAGCCGTAGCAATTCGTTGCTGCAGGTCCCATAAGCTATGTACAGGTGTGGCATACACTTTATCATGTTATGATATCTGTCAGAGCAACTTCGCTCTTCGTTTTCCTGCAGCACACGTTAAATTGCCTGCGGTCAGACACATCCGCCTGCTGCACTTCTTATTGATAACACATCCCTGCGTTCTACACGTCAACTTACTAAATACATGATGGTCTACCAAGTTTCAAGTTGCAACTAGCTGTCTATCTTTAACAGTTCCCGAGATACACCACCTCTATACCGCGAATGTTCTTGAACATGACGTCCAAGGTCTTCCGCAACGTCATTTTTGGAACTGCCACATATCACTTCCTACATGCCGGTCAAATAATTTTTCACCTCGGACTCTTAGTTTTTGAGATATTTGCCTGGGGGAGCTTTAAAACGGACACCCTGTATAATACGCATTTTATTTTTCTAGCCGATGATCATAATGCTCTTGAATTACGCGATTGCTTCATGATCGAATGACATGTAAAATATGAGCTTAATTGGCCTTGTCTTCAAATTTGCATTATTTGTGTCGTCTCTTCAGCTAACCACTTCCATTACACGAATTAAACTAAATTTCACTAATAATATGTGGGCTGTGTTCGTTTTACCCTGCCGGGAAGGGAATTGCAAATTACTGACAGGAGTGCTAGCATACATATTTTCGATTTACCAGATCTAAAGAAACAAATGTAATATCCCTTCATTAACGTCTGTCAATACCGATAGATATTCCAGCAAAGAATTCTCACTCCCCTTAACTGGGCATGATCCTGTAATAGATCTTCGTTCAGCTGTCACTGCAATTATCGTTTGATTTGTTCTATATTAAATTGAGCTGGGACATTACTCAGCCCTTGGGCAATCATATTGCCATCAATCCGTCTGCAGTCCCGTTGTCTATTCTATAAAAAGTTCCGTAGCTATTAGATATATGACGAATATCATAGTTAACATGATGGCCATGGTCACTAAAAATAACCAGTATTGCTGGGGTCTCGCAAAAGAAATCCTCAGTGTCAATTACACGAGCTTACCAACAAACGTTTTTAACTTTCGTTGGATTCAGGTCATTTTATGAGAAAGCAACTTTGTAGATCTAGGGTTAAGACTTCACTTTAAGGTTATCTATAAATCTGGAGCTAGGAGCCAACGGTAAAATTTAGTGGCTACATCAAAGTGATTCGCTCACATGGCAAAGTGTTCTCAGGGGATCTTGTATTTCGCGGACAAGGAGCCCATTCTCATGAGGACAATACTGAAACGCGCAGCGAGGTTATAACAATAACCTAAAGATCTTGGACAGCCACAAAAGTCGATTTGGAGATCTGACAGATAAGTTCGCGAAAAATATAAATCATTCACTATGCAACACGAAACGAAAAGTATAAATAAAAAAGAAAATCAGTGATATTAGTTTATATTGGTCTAATATTACCATTAGGTCTACTTATCGTATGTATATTTCTACTTACAGTATACGTAATTTCTGCTAAACTTTAGCGAACTTTGCATTAAAAGTAAGAAAAGTATAGTAGTTTGCAAATGGCATAAAAATATTTCAAACTTGCTAGAGTATGCGAATATTTGCATACCATATAAATGTATAACATTTTCATCTTTGCTTGTCCAGTTTTGAAAACTAATTTACATAGTGTTTTTGAGGCAGTGAAAATTAACAGAATTAGGTAACTTCCTATTCTAATGTGATAATCCAGCGACGTAACATAATGTTGTCATATTTGCTCTGGTCGTTTGCAAAAGAGGTCAGACAGAAAGGTCGGACTCACCTGTAATGTGTAATTGGAGGTCTTCCTGGGTCTTCAACTGAACATAGTAGCATTAATTTATCCCTCTTGAGGACAACAGCGGGAGCGTAGGATAATGATGCACGTCCAGGAGGATCTGCAATGTATTGGAGATTTGTAAAACTATTCATACGAAGCCAAATAGCATAAATTCACTTGACATGCGCAAAATAATCCGTCACAGAATGATGTAAAACGAATTCTCCCTAGTCAAATGAGGATCAAGGGGGCAAACATTATTCCCGCTATGTTGATACAATATTTGTCCATCTCCTAATTTGAATACTTGATACCCGGACAAACCACCTCATTAACGCATGGCAGCATTTACTTCTAACGTTGATACAAGGAAGATGATATTCTCCGGGTGTAGTAAAATAATACTTGTCTAGTCGAAGGAAATGAGAAGAGTCCTAGACAATTAAAATATTGTAAATCAATAACACTTCTTGATAAAATGGATTATGCTTAGCATATTTAATTTCACTAAGTATAGGTATCAGAGAGATTTTGCTAATTTAATTAAAAGCAAAAATAGAAATCTTTCACCAAACTTTTATGTACTGTAAACTATCAGATCACATTCTAGGAAATTAGCATAACCGAAATTAAAAATTAATTTCTGACATAACTGCACCAGCAGACTTTCCATACGGTTTAGAAAATACACAAGATGATTCCTGATAAACCTAAGTGTGAAAAATACAATATAACGACGCTAAGTCAGTATACAATTCCAATGATGTCATAAACATATCTGATATGGCAATTTGCATCTTATTCTTCCCATCACTTTAGCCACTCTGCACGATATAATTTCAAAATACTAAGTTTAAAATGTTCCCCAGAAAATCAGTTTATACAAATTAAAAAAATGAGCTTGAATATAGACCTGCAAACAATATACAGAACATGCTATGGCTGCATTGTTAAAATTGATTGGAACACCTAACTTAGATCACCCTGTACACCTCACCATATTGTATCATTATGTCAAAATAAAAGGTATAAAAGAAACTATAAATGATTACATTATTTTTCACGGAAATCTTTTTGGCAGTGAAATATGTTCTCGCATACAATACGTAACATAAAAGGATACACCAAGCGTTTGATCGCTTAAAATAGACATTGAAAAATAGATTTTGTACCCGGAAACACATCATACACAAATATGTTCAAACGTACGTTTTACCAGAGTATTTCTGCTTCATAAAAGATGCTATGCAGAAATTTAACAAATTCCATCATAAAATTCCAACATCTTATTACTTGCTTATCAATTTAAGGTTTGGTTAGGTAAATGGATAGTGCCAATTTCCACAGATTTCCTTTGATTAGGTTTTATGTAGGCCTATGGCACATAACTGGGAAGCTAGATTGTCATTTGTCGCTTTTACCTCCAGGAAACAACATTAAATGCAGCCGGCTCTTTTTATTCACGCTTATCAGCATTGCAAGCAGACACTGCAGCAAACGCCGATCTCAGGGGGCCGTTGATGAAATTGGTGGGATTTTGTTTGATCAATTGTCACAATCGTTTGTCCGCAGCTCTTAACCGATGGCCTGATTAATAATTCGCGAAGCGATTCATCACGATTAATCAGTGAGGCCGATAATCGTTTCGTTTCCACCTTGTTGCGTTTAGTCGATAGCAAAAATTATTAAGCGCACTGCGATAAAGCCAACAAAACAACAAACTGCATGCGATGTTGGGAATTTACATCTACTCAAACATGACATCGCCATCAGTTGTTCTCGCCATTAGCAGAATAAACTTCGCGCCTCAACTAATAAAAATTCGCCGCATTCACCTCGCTATCCAAACACTAATTTGGCCATTCTTTAGCGTCGCATGTGCTTTCCATACAACTGCAAATTGTTACATCGTCACCAACTACCTACTATAATAACAAATCTCAATCTCGAATAGCACTTGCATTGCCTGTAGCATTACATTCAACCGATTTTTCGCAGCTTACACCTCCTGTCAAAATCTTTACTATACATTATTGTCGAGGAAAAGTTTGGCTATAAGTATAAATGTAAATTTTCATGTACCTGCCAAAACTTGTAGGTGCTCATTTAATTCAAGGTTTCAGATTTGGTCCGATTTGTTTCAGAAAGCAAAAGTGAATTTCAAAAGTGTGGATGATTGTAAAACATGACGATTACTAATATTCAGATTATTACCAAGTCTGGTTTACAGGCAATATCCAATACGTATATTGAATTGTGGAAAAGAGATATTGTTGTGAGTGCGACCACTCCAAAAATCTGTTTCATGAATGGTTTGTGAAAGTTGTGACACAGGTGGGAAAAATGTAAAAAATGGATAGATTATGTTGAAAAGTTGAATTACCTCCTGAATTAAAACATTTTTGCATATCATAAATAAAATAAAGTATAAATCAATATAGTACGCCCTACGAGCATACGACCAGGGATAACGTTACTGTTTAATTTGTATACTTATTATTTTTAGTATTTAAATCCTGAACCATGCTGAAATCAGTGGTGAATAAATCAAATTCACAAAATGTCCGTGTTTTCATTCAAAACAAAGAAACATTGGGAGACAAAGTTTTTCAGCTGTGGTCCAATACTTATGGCCAGGGGTTGTACGTAGTACATGCCTGAACGAGTCCTAGCTAATATTTTGCCCCACCTAATAATTAAAACGCGTTCTACACTGTAGTGTTCTAGCTTTCCCAAACTACTTCCTCAAACATGCAACGTCCCAATACTAAACCATACTTACTTACAGTGGACTACGAGGTTCTTGGCATGTGACAGGATTCCCCATCCAGCAGCATTTTTTGCTTTGCAGGAGAAATCTCCATGTTGTCCCCGGTCAACTCTGCGAATAGTCAGCTCTCCTTCACTGGTTTCATTCAGCAACTTGCCGTCTTTGTACCATTTCACTCGATCTAAATGACGAGGGTTGGCTCTAGCAACTTCGCACTGGAGTTTCACATTGGCACCTTCCGTTTCGTTAACAACGTATGGTGAAACCGTGATCACCACTTCCGGAGGATCTAGCAAAAATGAATTGACCAGTTCAGTAAAATGCATGATCGGCATAATGCGATTAAAGGACACAGATTTGCGTCGGGATAGCAAGCCCATTAGGCTGTGGAAAAGTATTTATTAGTTTTTAGTAGAAAAATCCGTAAGTCACCAGAAATGATAATCTCGTGCGATCAACTAACATAGTTTTTAATTCCATTTTAGCTAAGTCCTACAATATGGACATCGAAAAGCTGAATATAATTCCCACAAATACTTGCGCATAGTATACGTGTTATTTGTGCAGGCCTTCACGAATTAATTTTAATTTGCATGCATTTAATGAAGATTAATATTTCTGTTTCGTCACAATTACCGATGTTTTTTCATATCACATTAGACACCAAACGTGGTGCCACTCACAAATTAAATTATCTACAGAAGCATGTAAACTTACAACACATTTTAATGGTCAACCAATTGGGCTGCAAAAAAACCAGAAACTTTTGATATATACCAAAAGTTGTAATAAAACAAAGACAAAATTAAATGCATTTTTAAATAAACAATCGGATGTAGTGCGCATTAGTCATTTGATCCTGTTATACATTTTCCCCAAACACCAATTACGTACTATATGGCTGCTTAATCTCGAGATCTCCATTACGAATCAATTACAATAAATATTAATTAAAAATCACGTTTCGTAGTTGTGACATTGTGTAAGTTGGTTATATACGTTTGTAAAAATGTTCATTAGTTTGCACCTTTAATTAGAACCACGATTTGTGCAACATACTCGTACCCTTATAGGTTTTTATTTATTTTACAGAAACCCGATGCCCATAATCATTCGCTGCATGAAAATACATACATTATATAGGATTACATTCAGAGAAGGTAATGTTAGCTGCTCACTCACAAAAACGACATGCTATACCTACTTCATTCATAACATCACGCATTCAAAATGTTTCCAAATCCTGCTTAATCCGACAAGGATTTCAGTGAAATTCAAATTGCAGTCTATTTAAATCTTTGTCGTAAACATTCGTATCTTCACAGGATGTATAAAAATATTTATTTGGTAGCGATTTGTTTGAAAAAGGTACAATACACAACGGTGCTTTTCAGCGATCGGAATAGTTATATTATGTTTTCGAGCTAGGGATGCAAAAGAAAAACATCGTCATTAAAGATGTACGCTTTTCAGCTACGATCCCTCAACAAAGAAGAAGTTACCGAAAAGAAAACATTTTTATGCAATATCACAAAGTATTTAAAAATGCGCGTTGTTATAATAACGGTCAATATTTGTATTCCAACTTCGTCGACACAAACAATACAGCAATGCAAAGCAGAGTCTTCTTATAGCATAGTCTACGAAAAATACATTCACTCGTTCGATTTCTACAAAAATTGCAGCCATAATTTTCTCTGTAAACTGACCGCATGCCATTAATTTTTCAGCAAAGCTGATCTGAAATCACCCGAAACTCAAAGAACATCACATTTTTAGAAGCCATCTTTCTAGATAAAAAAGTAGTTGCAGCGAATTGAAAGCTCTATAAAAAATCTGCGCGATGTGTATAAGGCTTTGAACGCCAAAATACAGAAAAATAGTAATAAATTTGGTAACAACATTTTCACTTACCATATAAAACTTCAATCCCCAACAGCAACGAAGTACAGCAATAAGGGCACTTCAAATTCATAAAATTTTTAAAATCGTCCTCGTGTATTATTTATCCTACGTAATGGCAAAATTTAACAAACAGCTCCGATTCACGAGATTTAGAAATGCTAGGACATTGATTGTTAAGAAAATTATTCTTAAGCCCGGCCACAATTCAAAATGCATTTTTTCAATGAAAGCCAATGAGAGCAATTAGCTATTGGCCTAATATCATTCGCAAGATCTGGTTGGCTATGCCAGATGACCGAACAGCTGGGCGCCAACTCTGCTGTAGAAATTTTCCATCGCTAAATGGTATTACGTGGAAGAGAGCTGATCTTCATACAAATTAGCATAAAATACAGCTACTTTTGCACATCGATGGGGAACTTATAAACTTCGATCGGTTAGTTGCAGCTTGGGACATTCTAATATAAAAAGTGTTAAAATATGACGTTGTCGGCCAATTTATGACAGATTTTAATTGGATCAATTGCGGTTGGATCACAGCCTACGTATATATACAATATGACAAATTGGACGTAGCATCGCCGACAGAAATCTTATTTATTTCTGCTAACTTAGTCAATAATTCTACTCGAGGACCTTTTTTTAGCTTTGCAGCTCACTTTAACTCTTAGTGGTCTTTTCCAGCCTTTTCAGTGTCCATACAAAAGAAATCCAAAAGGAATTATCCACAACCTAAATTGATCGAGTCACTTGCTCTACCTATCGAAAATTGCCTTTCAGGAAACAATATTAGGTGACTATACGCTTTAGTAAGTTAAAAGAGTATATTTATTTCTAACCTCATCAAACTCAAAAAGGATACGACAACTGTGGTAATCGAATCTTTCAAGTTCTCCCTGTATACTCGACGTGTTCTTTGAAGTTTAGTTCAAAAGACAATGACTTTCACATACATATGATACAGGATTCTTAAAATTGCCCTCCTGTATATAGCTTAAAAAATAGCCGCATGGGATACCATTTCTTGTACTTCTCCTTTTCCATACAAATATTGCTATAGGCTCGACTTTCAAGCTTTCAACGGCCAACGTTTCACTCTATCTCCAATTTCAGAGCGTTGACGCTATGCTTCATCCCAGAACGTGCTCTGAGTTCTCAAGTAAATTTCCAGAATTTACCTCAAGAACACTGTCGAAATAAGATTTTCCACGAAGTATCAGATAGTAGTGTGCGATAAGCGTATGACACAACTCAGAATATCCCTCACCTTCATTACACATTTTGACACTTTAATGTATGAAATGGAGAAAGCCGCAAAGTACATATGTACTCGCATGCCATGCAGTGAAATCGTCAACTAATTAAATCCCATGATGACTGTACACTGACAATAATTGTCAATATTGTTGTCAGCATAAGTTAACAACGATGTAGCACAATTTTATATTAATTGAGTGAAATACTTCACGTATTTATGGACGTATTGGCGAGAAGCACAACGTGCGTGAAGGAGACCAATACTGCAATAATCCACCGAAATGCTTCAGAATCCACGCTTGTACCACACACTTCTGACAACCCAAATGAAGAATCTTTGTATGCTCCAAACAAGCGCTCACAAACCTATGTTACCCAAGAAAGGCTCTTCGTGAAACAACGGATATTATTGTATTCCGGACAAGTGCACAGCCAGAAAGTAATTACAGCACTCGCAGTTTGCCTGCAACTATATTGCCAGGGCGCAGGATGACCATTCTCTTCATCAAAAAGTCTTCAATAGAGCCAAATTGCAATCTTAGTGTCTATCACTTCACTGGTGATTTGAAATACGAAAAGTTAACCGAGATAAGAGTAAAGCAAACGGATAATTCAGTGAAGTATATACCTAGTCGATTGTATGCTCAATACTCGAGCATGAGTGCAATCGATCGAAAAATTAGTCTACTTAAGACAGACCGAGAACCTCTGAATTTTGTAATTGCAAATCATAGCAGAAATAAATACCTTGAAAACATTCAACGTTGCAAGGTCTACATGATCTATAGTTATAATATCCAGCACAACAGCACCAGAGCATTGCCATACCTCAAGTGCTGAGGAATGAACATTTATTCACTATCCATTTCGCCTACAAGGAACAGAACAAAATAAATGATCTTAAGACAATCCCATCCGATTCCGGTACATGTAACCTATTCTGAGATTACTGTGAAAGAATTAAAGTTACTTGGAGCCTGAAGCGTAATATTTTTCACGGTCAACTACCGAACCATTTCATTTGGTACTTCTACTGTAATCTAACATAACGTGATATAGAAGGGAAATATTTGAAGGTAGGCGTACATTTCCACATTTCTTTTTTCGTACAATGTGTCAGATAGCTGTATGGATTTGTGGCAGATCGGTGACGCCGATATAACAGAAAATCGACGAAGAGGAAAAAGCAGCCCAGTAGTTTGAAGAAAGGGGCGAGAAGAGAACAGGAAAATGCTGGTTCAATTTTCCAGACGTCTTCGCTTACGTTGACGTTTAGAGATGGCCATCATTGTAACCGACGTCAGGGTGGCAAAACAAAGTGAGAAGATGAAAGCACCAGATAAATCTCACTGATTCCTAGTTCGTCGTAAAGTGCACGACCGTGACAGTAGCGTGATGTGAGAAAAGGAAAAATCCCAGACGAGATAAAATCGGGTACGGAAAAGCCTCCAGAATGTGTGTCGCACTCCGTAAAAATCTCTCTCGAAATAGTACTAATTTGTAGGTACAGTACACGAACACATTCCTTTTTAATGATTGTAATAATCATTTGAAATTTAGATTAAGCACATTTTAAAAATAACATCATTATGTTCGGAAATTTTGAATAATCTCATTAAGCTATGTACGCCATACATATTTTGATAGATTCCCACTTCGACTTGCTCAGTATTCTTGGAGCATCATTTTCCAATATTAAAGTTTTGGCAAGAGATACATTATAATTATCTGAATATGTAGAATAGATTAGCTATTTGTGTAGCGAAGGATCGGTTTCATACGTGGAAGCATGTTCTGAAATCTTAATTTAAAAATGGTCATTTCGATGCTTGCATCATAAAAACTCAGGTAATTGTCTTCCATTCTTGGGCAGGAAAATTATACATTTTATTATATTTTATTATTACTTGCAAACATGCAAAATGCGCACAGTAAGTTTAACTATTTTTAAATGCAGCAGCTGTAAATAAATGTAACATTTGTAGACAGACAGGCAATATAATTCGGTTTTATATTTAATTTCTAGGAAAGTTGTAGAATTCTATGTGCTTGAAATACGTTTAAAAAAATATGCTATGCTGACTGAAAGAATATCACTCTTAACTTTCTGCTCACGATGCCAATTTTAAAGCGCCCTTGCAGGCCAATCTGATATAAATGACGGATGTCTGCTGAGCATATAAGAATATAAAATATTTCACTGAACTCAAAATATTCTTTATCCACTTTCATCCATAATGAAAGGACGTCCAATTTCAGGAATATTTTAAGAGGTCTGCTTGATCATTTGTGCACTAAAAATTGTTCAAGCACAAATTCGGGAAAGATTCCTATAAGGGAGCTCTAGGTTATTCATCTCGGTACCTTGACGGAAAAATCATCATGCCATAAGTGTGGTATGTTATGAACCAATCCGTCAAAATTTTGTGATGGATGTGATGGTCCATCACAGTAAAATATGATGGCGCAATATGGTTTTTCCGTAGGTAATGTCAAATTAAACAACTGTTCGGACAAAATAAATTTCTAATGAAATGCATCCCATTAGAGTAATGTCCTCCATTCAAAACCCATCAATATTTTATACGTGAAGTTGTTAAGAATTTAATACAATAATTCATCAATCGATTAGTGTAAAAATATTCGCAATATTTGCGGCACTGTTTGTATGTACAGTAGAATTCATGTATGTTTTGTAAGCAATAAATGTGAAAACAAACGCGAAGGTACAGGGAGACTGGGAGATAGATTCCGCACTTATTTGCTTGTATTTTTGTAAGCAACGTAATAAGTCAAAAATAAGAATCCCACTGCATACGATTCGTCATCTATGGTATACCATGTATCGTAATCTTCCTCACATATTCTACACAATTTCCCACAGTGGGGAAGCTGAAAGTTCAATGTACACCAGCTGGATATGGAACGCGCAACATTTTTGCCATATACAATGCAATGAAATAGTAAAACTACGGTATCAAAATAATGAAATAAATTATGCTCACTAGGAGGCAGCATGACTTTATAAATTTATTGAAATATAAGAAGAATGCATCAAAAATAGGTCTCATATATAAAATATGGTATAAATTAGGTACTTGAAGATAAAGGCGTTTTCAATATTATATTTTATTTTGAAAATAACAGAAAGGAAATTCATAATATTCTGTCTGCAGCCTCCATAAGAATACGCATACATCCAATTGCAATTTATATTAGCAAATCTTTGGATAATAATCCTCAAGTTGAACAGCTTTAGAAATGATATTTTCAATCAAATCTTCCCAGTTGTTTTAATCTGTTTGATAACGATCAATCACAGCGTCAAGCAAGTAGGCATATACTACATGAAACTTGTATACAGGGTGGTGCGAAATGATTGACCACATTGTAGAGAACTCAATTCTGTGCAGGACTGTAAAAATTCATTGCAAAATTCCATTCCATTCGGACTTTATTGACGAAGATGCAAAATGCGATATTTTTGTGTTTTTGTTCATACTTTTTAGGTTAACCTTCTTTCAGTCAATGGTTCTCGTGTCCTGTAGCTGAAGCGCTGCATTGCTAAATTTGACGCCCCTATGCAGAATTGAATTATGTAAAGATGGTACATTCAGTTTTTCTGTATCTTTTTGGGAAGTGTATAAACGGAGGGGGTCAATCATTTCGCACCACCCTGTATGTTATGATAGATACTTGATAAAAACCTTTTATAAAGTTTATTATGCTCCAAAATTGGATTAGGGTATATTGCCTTTTATCAATACCCTAACAAAAATTGTTGGTTGTGACATGCATGTCACATGCAATATGCCAAATGCCTGCAAGGCTGCAAATGAAACATTCACAGCTTTGTTGCAGCTTTATTGCAGACCTGCACACTGCAGCTATGTGGCATGCATGTGACATGCATGTGACAGCCTTATAAAGCTGCAAGTGAAACATTCACAGCTTTATTGCAGACCTGTGACAGCTTTAAAAAATTTTTGTTAGGGTAATACCTGCATATCCAACGTACAGAATGGCAAGGGAAAGTAGGAAAACGACAATAGGTTTCTTCTGCAGATGAAGAAAAAGGAACAATCACAATTATGGGGTGGAGGAGTTAAGCTTCCTGCTGTTGACCAGAAAGTTGGCGCGTGGTCACTTCATTTTCTTGTGGCATTCAAATTAAATTTAGAACAGAGACTATCATTGTTGTAGGCTTTAAAGGCAATAAAGGTTCGAAATTTCAATTGGTTTTATGTACCTACTGTTATATATCCGCTGTATGGGAACACTGAAGACGCACGCTTCAAGAATAAACCCGAGGATATTATTCTGAGTTCATCGATAATTAATAATTTCAGTTTGTGACGTGGTACGTGCATGCAGATGTTAAACGCATTTCGTGAATAAGCCATGCAAGAAGGAGCATTCTGAAAATTATAGCTGATTTTAATTTACTTACGTTGAATGCCAAGATCAGCTGCAATATATGCATGGCCTGTGCCGACGTTGTTCTCCAGCACACAAGTGTAGGATCCTTGGTCAGCATGCGTAACATTACGGATGACAAGTCGGGGAACGCCATCAGCACCAAAATCCACACGATGCCTGAACGCAGGAATAATAGCGACTCCGTCTTTAAGCCACATAACCCTCGTAATAGCGCTAGGGTTGGCATCGTAAGCACAAGACAATGTCACTGATGATTGCTCCTTCACGGTCAGATTTCCGCTGGGAAGAACGCTCACCACCGGGGCATCTGTAAAGGAAACAGCCAATTTGTAGTTCTAACAACAGCCTATACAGGACTATTAAGAGAATCGCTGTAATCAACTTCAATTGCGGCGTTTTTAACTTTTTTTCATACGTAAACAACATATACTCAGTATTCCTTTTTCACATGAAAGACACGAGCTAGAAAAGCCATTCATGTTCTCGACGCACAGCTTAGAGATAAAAGTCGAGATTTTATTAAATCCTACGCATTGAGTTTTCAAATAAGCTTGCCAGCTGCAACAGCAACAGAATGATCAAAATATTGCACACCGTTTTGAATAGGCTATACTTTTTATTTGTATGCTTATATCCAACGGAAAAAGATATGGCTTATATGTATAGTATAGACTATACAGTATATAGTCATGTCATTGTAAGAATTAAAATAATAACCCTTTTACAAATAAGTTTCATTCAAATAATTCCAATCAAATCTATTAATACTCCATTGTAGAGTTGACATTGGAACCGGACATGTCCCACAAATAAATGTCTAAAAGCAACGGTTTATTTATTAATATTCTTGCATTATTTATGCCATTTTTGTAACTACGGGTAACTAATTTTTATCTGAAGGAGAAATCATTAAAATTGCAAGAAATTGGCACAACAGTTTCAATAATGAAATTGCTTTCGAACTAACGGGTAAGCGTATAGAAATTATAGTAACATACTCATTATGAATGGGTTTGGAAAAAAAGAAGGAAGATTTATTATCAGCGGTCTATTAGAAATTAAATTTATTAATCTTTTTTCTGGTCAGAATTTCACTCTAACCCCCAAAATTATGTGGGCAATGAACGACACTCATATACTGCTATCAATACTAATTTGATAAATATATGAATGTGATATTCATATAGGTATTTAATGACTAAATTAAAAAGACATGAAACGGATAAAAGTGCCTTTTCCGTCATACTATTCAACTCATAAAATTTATCATAAAGTCTACGACTTCAGCTACCCATTTATGCTGAATAAGCGTCTCAAGAATTGTGTGCACTGCAAGTGAAAACCGTATACGAGGCTAAACGTGTTGAGACCTATATTTTACAATTCTCCCCAGGGGTAATATATCTTTGTCTTCGAATAAACTGGTGAAAATTTACCCATTTTTCATTCAGCTACTATACGTAGGCTCTATATACAATTGGTATTGGGGAACAGCAGCCACGTTAAGAAACGTGCGTCAAAACTTTTAAACGGGAAATGCATGAAAAGTGTCAATTTGGCCCTCTCCCTGTTGAGGAGCCTAGCACGCGTGCTCAAATAGACTATGAAATTAACCACAGTTTCATGTCTGTGGGCGCTTATATGGATGCACAGATTTTTCAAGATTCAAAAAAAACATCACGAATTACGCAAAACCCTAAAAATATATCGTCTTGATTTGTTTTCGAGCTGATATTGTAAAATCAGTCATCTTAACTTTATCAAATTTATACCACGATGAATATATATATTTATATTATACAACAAAAAGAAAAATTCGTTGCCCTCCCCCC